>JAJIBD010038474.1:0-128841 GCA_021461705.1 Cryptotis parvus
TTTTAAAAATTTTTTATTATACCACCGTGAGACATACAATTACAAAGGTGTTCACAATTGGTCCTTGGTAATACAGTATTCCAGCACCCATCCCTCCACCAGTGCCCCATTTCCACCACCAATGTACCCCACCCCCTCCCACCCACCCCCAGGCTGCCTCAACAGCAGGTAGCCCTGTTTCCTCTCTTTCCCTCTCTGTCTGTCTCTGCATCTCTCTCCCTCTTGTTTTACACATTGTGGCTAGCCCTGCAGATATTTAGAGTTTATCACTTAAGTCTCTTTGTGTATATTCAATGGTGAGTTTTAATCTGCCATTACCATTTCACACATTTAGTAAAACACTGGTATCTATTTATATCCTATTAATGAATGCAGTCATTCTATATCTGTCCTTTTCTTTCTGACTAATTTCACTCAGCATGATAGTCTCCATGTCCATCCATTTGCAGGTAAATTTCATAATTTCATCTTTTCTGACAGCTGCATAGTATTCCATAGTGTAGATGTACCATAGTTTCTTTAGCCACTCCCTCTGTTCTCGGGCATTTAGGTTGTTTCCAGATTCTAGCTATAGTGAATAGCGCAGAGATGAATAAAGAAGTACAGATAGTGTTTCTGCTATGTGTTTTTCAGTCTCTCGGTATATTCCCAGGAGTGCTATTGCTGGATCAAATGGGAGCTCAAAATCTAGTTTTTGGAGGAATGCCCATATTGTTTTCCAAAAGGGCAGGACCAGTCGGCACTCCCACCAACAGTGGATGAGAGTCCTTTTTTCCCCACATCCACGCCAGCACCGGTTGTTCTTGCTGTTTTTGGATGTGTGCCAGTCTCTGTGGTGTGAGATGGTAACTCATTGTTGTTTTGATTTGCATCTCCCTGATGATTAAAGATGAAGAGCACTTTTTCATATGCCTTTTGGCCATTCGAATTTCTTCTTTTTGGAAGCTTCTGTTCATTTCTTCTCCCCATTTTTTTGATGGGGTTGGCTGTTTTTTCTTGTGAAGGGCTACCAGTGCCTGATATATCCTGGATATTAACCCCTTGTCAGATGGGTATTGGGTGAATATCCTTTCCCACTCTGTGGATTGTCTTTGTATCTTGGTCACCGTTTATTTTGAGGTGCAGAAGCTTTTCAATTTTATATAATCCCATTTGTTTATCTTTGCTTCCATTTGCTTGGTCAGTGGTGTGTTGTCTTTAAAGATACTTTTTAGTTTCGATGTCATAGAGCGTTTCTCCTATGTTTTCTTCGATGTACCTTATAGATTCATGTCTGATGTTGAGATCTATAATCCATTTTGATCTGACTTTTGTGCATGGCGTTAGAAGAAGGTCTAAGTTCATTTTTTTACATGTAGCTGCCCAGTTTTCCCAGCACCATTTGTTGAAGAGGTTTTCTTTGCTCCACTTCATACTTTTTGCTCCTTTATCGAAGATTAAGTGGTTGTATATTTGAGAGTGTGTTTCAGGATATTCAGTTCTATTCCATAGGTCTGCAGGTCTGTCTCTATACCAATACCACACTGTCTTAATTACAACTGCTCTGTAGTAGAGCTTGAGGTTGGGGGAAAGTGATACCTCCCATCTCCTTTTCCCAAGGATTTCTTTAGCTATTCGTGGGGGTTTATTATTCCATACAAATTTCAGGAGTGTTTGTTCAATTTCTTTGAAGAACATCATGGGTATCTTTATAGGGACCACATTGAATCTGTATGAAGCTCTAGGGAGTATTACCATTTTGATAATGTTAATCCTTCCAATCCATGAGCAAGGAATGTGTCTCCATTTCCTCAGGTCTTCTTTTATTTCCTGAAGTAACGCTTTTGTAGTTTTCTTTGTAGAGATCCTTTATATTCTTTGTCAAACTGATTCCTAGGTATTTGATTTTCTGTGGCGCAATTGTGAATGGGATAGTTTCTTTAATGTCCCTTTCTTCTCTTTCGCTGTTTGCATATAGGAAGGCCATTGACTTTTGGGTATTGATTTTTTACCCTGCCACTCTACTATAGGAATGTATTATTTCTAGGAGCCTTTTGGTAGAGAATTTCGGGTTTTCCAGGTATAATATCATGTCATCTGCAAATAGTGATAACTTGGCTTCTTCCCTTCCTATCCGGATGCCCTTAATGTCTTTTTCTTCCCTGATTGCTATGGCAAGTACTTCCAATACTATATTGAATAAAACCTCACTTCATTTTTACTGGATCCGAATGGCTTTACATTCAAATACATCACCTCAGTAATGAGGGCCTGTCTTAGGGATGAGCTTGGGGAGGGGAGCATACAACTCAGTAAAGTACACAGTCTCTACCAGAAAACTGCCCAGGAAACCATGATCCCTGGTTCCCAATTTTTTTCAACAATCCATGTTACTGCTTCTTTGTTTTCCCCCATCAACAACATTTTGGCTTCCTTTGCACTGCAGAGTAATTTGTCAAAGCCCACGATTTTCTGGCTACAATGTAGCTGTAAGCCTCAGTTGTCTGTTCTCCTCTTTGCTCCTTCCTATTGTTGCCTTGTTCTCGTCTTTCTAAGGTCATTGTAGGGGCGTGTTGGGAAGGAGTCAGAATAAAAGCAAGTGTTTGAGTTCTAAACTTACCTGGGATTCAATCCTTGAATCCATGACATCCCTAAATTGTGACCTTTTATTTGTTTATTTATCTACTTATTTATTTATTGCTTTGGGGGGCTATACCCAATGATGCTCAGGGGTTACTCCTGGCTCTGCACTCAGGAATTACTCCTGGTGGGTCTTAGGGAACCATATGGGATGACAGGGATTGAACCTGGATCAGCCACATGCAAGGCAAATGCCCTACCCACTATATTATCACTCCAGACCCCAAATGCAACCTTTAGTAACATTCACCTCTCAATAACGCCCATCCATTTTCTCCCCACAGTGCCCGATAAGGACACTGAAACCTTTCATAGCATAGAAGAGAATTAGTATGTATACTTCCAAGTTTCTGGGATATAGTCCAAGTCAACCACTTGCACGAAATTTCTTTGAAATCTCATTTTGTTTTTTAAATGGATGCAAATTTTGCCCCCATTCCATAATAAAGCTGTTTGTTTTAATATAAGAGGATTCTTTGAAATTTCCTTACTCTACTCCCTAGCCCCAATGTTGAAGTAATGCTCTGGGAAGTTCCAATGCCTCCCATATTTCTCATTCCTGGGTATCTCCATGAGACATAGATCTCAATTGAAGAAACCCTATTGTGGCCCAAGCTCCAAATATAGCAGCTAGCTCTTGGAAGACAGTAAACATGAGCTGATGAAAGAACTGTCCTGAATGATCTTGAAGGTGTTGTTGGGTGGTGCGAGAGTATGAGAAGGGGGACATAGGTCAGATCTGGTAGACTTTTCAGTGAAGTTCTCGATGGAGTAATGGACAAGTCTAATGAGCTTACTTAAGCAGGAGTTTTCCCAAATGTCTTTATGCATCATCTTTTGCCTGTGTACCTGTTTCCTTGGGTGAGTCTTGTCATTGGGGTGTCTTTATTCTGACACTTAATTCCATTAAACCTTTCCTCTGCCTCCCCTCAATCAGCCCCCTTCCTGTCTGTCACCAGATCTAATCCATTCTATGTGTCCCAAACAATTCCAGGAGCTATGTTCTTAGAAGCAGGGATGGTCTGAGGCTTAGGAGGATGACAGATACTTCCACTTTAAGCACTGCAGGGACAGTTCTGTTATGGAAAGCGATTTCCCAATGAAATCAGAAACTCTTGGGCCCAAAATACCTTGTCTTCCATGAGTGCCAAGGACCATGGGAGAGTTGCCCTGGGAATTCTCTTAGCGAACAGACGTAAAAACATAAATATCAGTCATTCAACTTGTAGGCGTAATAGAGAGATCAGAGGCCAATGAATGAAGGAATTCTCACTGAAGTCAATATCATTTTCAGCTTCCTCATATCACCATAGAGTCAAGGGGTAACAGTACAAAAAAAGAAAAGGGGGTGGTCAGCAGCCACAAGGACAGGAGGGCAGCCTTGTGGGCCTTTGATTCATCCTGAGGAATCTGTTATTTTGAGCCCCAACATTTTAAGTATATACGCTTAAAATGTGTATAAGAGGATTCTTTTTTATGTATATACTTATACACATTTTAAGTGTAGAGCTTCTTCCATTTTTTCTTCTTTTTATTTCCTTTCTTTCTTCATTCCCTTCTTCTCATCAAAACCCAGATTGGCAAAGGAATGGGTGAACAAGTGAGTGAATGAGCTGGTGGGAAACACCCTGATTTCTTGAGTGACTTTCTGGAATCAATGCACTTGGCAGATTAAAGAAATCTGGCAGACTAAAGAGATTCTATCTTTAGTGGAAAATCTTTAGAAGCCACAATAAATCATAATAACCAAGAACATACATTCATTCATTGAACTCACAGACCTCTATGCTGGGCAACTGAACCCCAGGAGGCACTAAGCTGGGGAAAGGTTAAAAACTGAGGTGAGCCTGGACCACCTGGAGCCGGAATGAGGCTCATGAAAAAGTAAAACAGTTTCCTTTCCTCTACACGTCCAGGAATCATATGGGGCTCTGTGACTTGACACAACCAAAAAACTCATAGAGCAAGTTTCCTATGACATGGAACTTATAACATGCCTTCTTCTCCTTTTTTATTGAACCACATGAGATACACAGTTACAGAGCTATTTATGATGGGTTTCAGTCATACAATGTTCCAACACCCATTCTGTCACTACTGTACATTTGTACATTTCTCTCTCTCTCTCTCTCTCTCTCTCTCTCTCTATCCCTCTGTCTCTGTCTCTGTGTCTCTGTCTCTCTCTGTCTCTGTGTCTCTCTCTTTCTATTTCTTTCTCTCTGTCTCTCTCTCTCCTGTTGGACATTATGGCTTGCAATACAAGAGGTTATCATGTTTGTTCCTTTACCTACTTCAGTCCTCAGTTTTTATCGAGAATGATCATTTCCAACAATCATTATAGCTGTTCCTTCTCTATCCCATCTGCCTTCTCCCCAGCACCTGAGGCAGACTTCCAACCATGGACCAGTCCTCCTCCTGGACTGTGTTTCTACTGCCTTTGGGTGTTAGTTTCATACTATTTTATTTATGTCCCACAAATTATTCTACATCTGTCCCTCCCTTTCTGATTTGTTTTTCTCAGCATGATACACTTCATTATAACATGTCTTCTCAAGACAATGGAGACTTGGAGATGTGCTTCCACCTGACATTTTTTTTGATGGTGTTATAGGTGGTGGGGAGTTTGCATTACACCTGAGAAGCTCAGAAGTTATTCTGAACTCTGTGTTTGGGAGTGACCCCTGGCAGTGCTCAGGAGAACATATGCAATGCTGGAGAATAAAGCAGAACCACAACGACCGATGCAAGCTGTGTGCAAAGCAAGAGCCTTATATCTCTGGCCCCACACCTGAACATTTTTACACAAGGGTGAGCCTCAGTAAAAGTTGTGGAAAATTTGGTAGGACAAAAGAATGGGAATGGCAAGAATTTCATGTTCTGATTCCTCCCAGAGATGATCTTTTTCCTCCAAACGGGAACACCTCCCAGGAGGAGCTACAATCCATTAAGTGGAAAGTGAATTCCTCCTGCCTTAGCTGTTTCTCTGACCCCTCAACTTGAGACAATGTCTGTGACACAGGGTCATCTTTGGGGCCCATCTCCCGAACCACGCTCTTACTTATTCTGCGATCTCCTGATCATCGAATGCAGTGTCGGTCTCAACAGCTCCCAGATTTTGCCTTCACATGCCAAGAGAATTTCAAAATAATTTGGGGGGGGGGGGGGGGGTGGGGGTGGGAGAGATCAACAGAACATTGCCAACTTTATATTTTGCCAAATGAGCACATTAAAAATAAATCCTATTATCGCTATCATTTCATTTCTTAAATGACTTGTTAACACCACAAAATGGGAGGAAGAGCATGTCAGGATAAAAGCAGAAATGGAAAGCGAATAAATTTAGATTTATCAGAAACAGCACATACCCTGCTTTCTCCACTGGGTGAAGACCAGTACAAACTTTAAGGGACCTCAGGGGTACTTTAACAGCATCTGGAGTCAAGGATTGGTTGTCTTGGTTCATCTACTATGGTCCCAGTGCCAAGATCAAGGCCTGATGAGTGGATAAGTTCCTGGGGGAAGGCTTGAGGGAAAACAATGTTAAATGTATCAAAGTATATTTGTTTTTTTAAGTATTTTATTATACCTCTGTGAGATATACAATTACAAAGATGTTCATATTTGGGTTTTGGTCATACAGTGTTCCAGCATCCATCTCTCCACCAGTGCCCCTCTCCCACCACCAACGTCCCTGGTTCCCTCCCCTTCCCCCCAGCCTGCCTCCATGGCAGGTTCTTTATTTCTTTCCCTTTCTCTCTATCTTGTATCAAAGTATTTTTTGAAAACTCTTAATTTTTTTTGTTGTATTGAATCATCGTGAGATAGGCCATTACAAAGCTTTTCATGATTGGGTTTCAGTTGCACTGTGTTCAACACCCATACCTCCACCAGTGCACATTTCCCAATACCAATGTCCCCAGTTTCCCTCCCACTACCTCCCAACTCCCCACCCCAACCTGCCTTCATGGCACGTGTTTTTCTTCTGTCTGTCTGTCTGTCTGTCTCTCTGCTCCTCCTTCTGTGCATTGTTTTTTGCAATACAGACACTGAAGGGTTATCACGTATATCCCTTTACTTACTTTCCACATTCTTTCCGGCTTTATTTAGTGATTCAAGTATGAGGTGGTATCTTAAAAGAGATACCACCAAAAGGAACAAAAAGGAGTTGTGTAAGATGAAAGAAAAGACAGAAAAGCATGGGGAGAATTTCCTAGCAAAGAATGAATTATTTCAATGGGGTCACATTTGGGGTGGGGAGCAGTCTTGTGGCAGATTGCCTTTCTAGTGCTGACCAGGTCTGTTCAGAATGATTAAGGAACAGCATCCCAGGTCAGGCAGAGCTGCACTTGAATTGGGCATTCTATTGTGATTGGTTCTTAGCTCACGTGACTCCATTTTGGATTTCCTATTGTCTCTTACAGCGGAGCACAGACCTTGAGCTCCAACTCTGGAAACATAGCAAGGAAGGAAATCTCTGCCTACTTATAGTCAAAGCTCCCTTCCAGCCTAAACCAGACTCCCTGAGCCAAAGCAGGCATAATGGGAGAGTGGTTGATGGGGTGGGGGAATACAAAGTGGGCAAAGAGATGGAGAGAAACCAATCTATACAGCCAGTGTTCTGAGTGGACTGCAGAGGTCAAAGGTCAAATAATCAAATGGGGCAGTCAATTGCCAAAGAGTTAGGAGGACAAACACAATGTTTCAGGTAACTGAGAAACAATGGGGCTTGATGTCCTCATTCCTGGATTTATTCCCTTCCTCCTCCATGGACTGCCGTCAGAGTTCTCTTTCAGTGACTAAATAGCTGCTGTCAAGGTCTGGTGGTGAGCTTAACTCCTAAATACATTTCTTGGCTCCCAACTGCTTCTGGTTTAGACCCTTACTGTCTCTGGCCAACCAATTCAACTGTCTTGCCAGGAGTCCCCACAACTCATGGGTTTTCCTCCTGACCAGGCTTCCCTGAATGCAAGCCTGAGGGAGGCACTCTCTGACATTGGTCCCAACACTGCAACATCTCCTTGATGCAAGAACAGAATCAGAGTTCCGAGCACAACACAAACTGCAGCCCCCTCCCTTGTCACCAACACTCAGCAACAGTGGTTGAGTACAGTCACACGTGCATAGCAATAGTGTTCCCCAAACATAGGGACATAGCAACAATGCCCAACACACACACTCACAGACACATAGACAGTAACACATTGTTTCACAGAGACTTACACATGCACATACACTAACTCTCACACATGCCCTTACACACACTCTCACACACTGACACACACACATCTACACACTCACACACATACTTTCTCTCTGTCTGTCTCTGTCTGTCTCTCTCTGTCTGTCTCTGTCTATCTGTCTGTCTGTCTGTCTCTCCCTCCCTCCCACCCCCCCTCTCTTTCTCCTCACTCCCAGATCAGGTAGTACTGCATGCACAGACACAGGGCCCAGTACAAGTAGAACACATAAGGGCAGATATAGTTCCACCTTTAAGACCCCCATTGAGGCTCCAGCTTTGCTTGGGACCCTCATGGCCTCCCGCACACCTTGACTGGATACTCGGACATGCACACAAGCCTCCGTCTCAATGGCTGCAGTGCCACACTGTGGTTCTGTCTTCATGTTGTCCTGGCACCTGACTTTGAGCAGGACCTTCAGCTAGGCCTCATGTATATGGAGGGCAGATGAACCATGGTGCCTACCCAAGAGTTTGTGGGATGCTACAGAAACCAGACATTGAATATGCCATAGATTCACCTACCTTGTGGAACAATGTATGGTATAGGCTTGGAGAATCAAAGGTCATGCATAGGCATGGGGTATTCCAGGATCCAAATAAGAAAACATTCCCAGCTAATGAGGTTTCCCTGGAGAACCAAGGAAAATGGAACCTAGAGAATCCTGGGCACCCGAACCCCCTAGAGGGGTGCAACCTTATAGCATCAGAAGCCCCCATAGCATAAGAGCATAAGTGCATAAGAGCATTGGAGAGTTTGGCCATAGACCCTACAATAAGGAAGTGGGCATCTCTCTGAGTGACTGTCTGTCCAGGTGGGAGTAGGGACTATATCTGTGCATGAGGTTGAAGGATGCAGGTGGGGAAGCCAGGAGGATTGACCTGTTGGAGGCAGGCACTTGGCCAAAATTCTGCGAGTGCAGAGTTGCTGGTCTTCAAGGGTGGAATCTCCACTAAAGAGCTCTGCCAAATGCAGGAGGCAGGAGGGGAACTGCCCTTCTCCACCATTAGGGCAGCAACAGAATCGACAAACTCTCTTGGCCCAGAGCCTCAGCCATAAGACCCTCTGAGCTCAGCCTGCCATGTATGAGAACTTCAGAGAAATCGGGGCTTTCTGGCCCCAGAGCTGTGGGAATCAAACCCTCAGAGCTATAAATAGTGGTGTTTCAGTGAGTCAAGGGCTGTGGAGCTGGGAAACAGGAGAAAAGGAGCCCCCTCGAAGTCAGGCAGGTGAGCTGGAGGCTAGAAACCCCATGCCCTGGAGACGGGCCTTCAGGAGAATGGGATTTTAGTTTTCGGGAATTTGTGTGCTTCAGAGAGTTCAGTAAGAGTTGCACCACCCTGGGACTGAATCTCAATAGCTTTGGTCACTTGTGCAAATGCTAAGCAGCTCATCTGCCTAAATTTTCCTTTCTTGAAACGGTCAGGTTTTCCATGACTGTCATCCACGACACCAACCCTACAGCCCTTCCTTAACAATTCCTCTGCCTCATGGTTCCCTGTGATTCCTTCCCTTGCCCCCGGGGGTTCTCAAGCCAGCCCACACATTGGGCATTGGAATCAGGCGGCAAAAACCATAGCCAGTGGAAGACAAAGGAGGCAGGTGTTAGGGGTGGAGGGGTTCTGCCCCACCATCCCATCTCCCCGCACCTCCTTCTGCCTCAGGAATGCCTGCACTGGCTGTAGTCCTTTGTGGAAATGCTCGGGATGGCCAGTACAAGAGCAATGCAGAGAGAGACAGATGGTTCTACAAGTCCATTCCCCCAAATCCTTTTGATCATTCCTAGTCCCCTCCCCAGCTTGCTCAGACCAAGGCCACAATCTGTATTCAGCAGCCTCTCTCACTCCCGCGGATGTGAAAAGGATGAATTACCTCCTTGATCTCCACGTGACGGCCCCCTGTCCAAGCACCCCTCACCTGCTGGGTACATAATTGAAGTGTGGTCTCGGAGTCGGCAGCTGTCATGGAGGAATTGACAGAGAGAGCAGATCAGGGCCCCTGTGCACCCCCGCGCTCCTCGGCCCCTGAGCTCACGAGAAAGCAATTTTCCACACTGTGCACCGGGGAAGGCCACCGAGCCCTGGGACTCGGGAGAGGCCCTGAACAGGAAGCACATTATTATCACAGATGCCCCCAGACTTGCTTTCAGCAGCTCCTTACCCTCCACCTCTGCGTCTGCCTAAGAAGGTTCTGGTAGGCTGACCCAGACTGTAGGAAGCCCTGGGCAGGAGGGGCTGAGGCTTGTTCAGAACCTCCGTTCCCCTACCCCCACTGTGCCAGGGTTAGTCTGGTGTAAATCTATATACACAAGGCAATTAACAGTAAAATGAAGGAAAGAATACTGCAACCCTGTCTCTGTCTTCCCTCCTCCCAGATTAGCCTCGGGGTACCCCAGCCCGCTTCTCTGTCCCCACTCCATCCCTGCAGAGATAGGGAAGTAACTGGGGAGTCAATTTTTCTTTCACAATTGCCTTTCCTGCTTTTGTGCCTGCTCCCAAATCCCAGCACAGATACCAGGCAGGGACCTCCCCCCAATCCCCAACCCAGTTGCCTGGTACCCCAAAGACGAGTTAAGCTCCACTATCAGCTACACAGTACTGCCTGGATACCTGGAATCGAACATGAACCCACAATGTTGCTGGTGCCCCCTCTCTGTCCCTTTGTCAGTGCATTTCTGGAGCTAGGCATGGCCTTGTCCTGTTCCCATCCCACCTTGGCTGCCCCGGGTGCCAGGAGGGGACCATGCTCTGCCTGGTCTGTCTGGTACTAGAAGACTTAGGAGTAACTATGACCTGCTGGCTTCAACTCATGCATCAACTCATGCAAAAGAAAACCCTGGGTCTTTGTTAGTGCCAAGAGCTCTTAGTGCCAACTGCACAAAGGAAAAATAAGACTGATGTTGGGGAAGCACAGTCTTTTAAGTAAGAGGTAGAGAAAGTAAGAGGTAGAAAAGTAAGCTACACATAAAAACTTGAGTATTATTTGTGGGACATTGTAAGAGGTAGATAAGATGCGCTGAAGTGTATGTCTATCACGGCCGTGGGGAGAAAAGCTCATTGACATTCAGGGCACAAGTAGCCTTGAGCCCACATGCCTTGCTGGCAGCCCATTTTGAATTTCCCAAGTTGCTAACTGCTCTTCAGGTTCTTGGGAACAACATCTATGTCACCAGAACTTTCCAGTTCCCATGGGCATTCCTCCCACATGGTTTGGAGAAGGTGCCCTTCTACCAACTGCACCTTGGCACTTGTCAAAGTTCATCCACGGGGACTGGAAGGTCAGACCTGAGGGTGCCATGTACCCCAGTGTGGGGGACTCTAGACATGACCACATGGTCAGTATAACCAGAATGGCCCCTCTGGGCTCTAGCCCCACTTCTGAGCAGACAGTGGGAGCTTTGGGTCTTAAGTATTCTTTGTCTTTCAAAGGGAAGCCTGTGTTTCTGATTCCAGCTTAAGATGAAAACCAAACTGATTAGTCTAGAGTTTGCTCTCTGCTTTGATTTTCCTGAAAACAACTCTTGATCTCCCCACCAGCTCTTCACCACCAGGGAAGGTCAAAGAAAATGTTTATTCCTCAGTATCTCCTTCATCCCTTACTATCCTCCACCCCTGAAACCTTCGTTCCAATCACCAAGACTCAACATTTCCTAAAATGACCTTTCCTCTAGCCAGGCTTTATCTCTACATTAAGACAACCCTGTTTTCTCAGGTTGCTTTTGCTGGGTGGATGCTCCTGGGGGTCTTTCAGAACAAAGGATGAAAAGTCCCACCAATAATATTCAAGCTTTCATATGTAACTTGAAAAACAATCCTGCAATTTCCCAATAGTAAATTTTCTGACTTCCACCCCTCAAATAGCAATCTCCCGAGGCCACTTTCCGGTAACATTGTTGAATGTCCAGAACAATGATCAGAGCCGGAGGGGCAGGGTGCGACCAACCAAAATGGCCTCCATCCCCCATGCTCCTGCTTCTCTGCAGCTTCAGGGAAGGATTTTGCTCAGTCTCCTCAGCTGTGATATGAGAGGATTTGATTCAATTTCTGAGAATTGCCAAATTTTGATGCTCTAGCTTTACACTGCCTTTCGTGATGAGCAGCTGGGACCTGCAGGGGTCTCCATCATGTCTGAAGTCTAGGTGGGGGATCACCACATTTTTTCCCAAAGCAGCAGTGCCCCCAGCTCTCAGAGCAGAGCTCAAGAGGAAGTCAGGGAGAAAACTCATTGAGCATCTCCTGGAGGCCAGAGCAGGTGCTTATGGAGGGTATGAAAGAGAGCAAGGAAGCGGCCATTCTGGAACTTCCAACCAACCAAGTTTGATTCCTCAGGGAAACTCTCCATTGATAGAAGAGATACTAAATAAATATGGATCATCAGTACTCCTCCACTCCAGCCCCGAAATTCATGTGCTGAAATTCTAACTTCTGATGTGACTACATTGGAAAAGCAGACTTTTAAAGAGGGAGTTAGTGACCATTTTCAACTATCTTTGGCATAGTGGTCTCTTCTCTGTCCTAGCTGCCCCACCCCTACCACCACTTATGGCAAACTTCCAACCATGGTCTTTCCTCCTGGTCCTTGTTTCCACTGTCCTTGGGTATGAGTCTCATGCTATTTTTTTATATCCCACAGGAAAAAAAAATGAGTGCAATCATTTTATGTCTGTCCCTCTCCTTCTGACTCATTTCACTCAGCATGATACTCTCCATGTCCATCCATTTATATGTGAATTTTGTGACTTCATTTTTCCTTGTGGTTGAAAGTAGATAAAGGGACAAACATGATAGTCTTTCAGTACCTGTAATGCAAAAACCATAATGCCCAAAGGGGGAAAGAGGGGGGGTCAGAGAGACAGACAGACAGAAAGACAGAGGACAGTTAAGGAGTATTAGAATGAAGAGTAATCTGTGTCCTAGTCCTTATCAGAAGAGCGGAAGAGGGTGTATTCTTTTCTATCTGTGCTCAAAGGAAAGACCAGGGAAATTACTGTGAAGAAGAGGGCCACCTGCAGGCCAGAATAAGAGACCTGGTCAGAGAATAAAATTTTTATTTTTTTTTTTTTAAGTATTTTATTATACCACCGTGAGATATACAAATAAAAAGATATACAATTAAAAAGTTCATGTTTGGGTTTTGGTCATACAGTGTTTCAGCACCCGTCCCTCCACCAGTGCCCATCTCCCACCACCAACATCCCCGGTTCCCTCCCCCTTCCCCAGCCCTGCTCCATGGCAGGTTCTTTATTTCTTTCCCTTTCTCTCTCTTTCTCTTTTCCTTCCCTTCCAGACTATGGATTACAGAACATACATTAAAAGGTTGTCATTTGTATCCTTTTGCCTCTATTTAATGCTCAGTTCTAGGTTGGCATTAGTACCCTCGACTATTGTTAGCCCCCTGTTCCATTTTCTGTCTTACCTAAACTCTGACTCCCACACGTTTGTGATAATCTCCACCTTTGACAAGACCTCCTGATATATGTTTCACTTGACCTTGGATATTGGTATCATAATATGTACATATATATTTATGCCATGCAAATAAATGCAGTCATTCTGTATCTGTCTCTCTCCTTCTGGCTAATTTCACTCAACATAATCTTCTCCATGTCCATCCATTTATAGGCAAATTTTATAACTTCATTTTTCCTAACAGCTGCATAGTATTCCATTGTGTAGATGTACCAAAGCTTCTTTATCCAGTCATCGATTTTCGGGCACTCTGGTTGCTTCCAGATTCTGGCTATTGTGAATAATGCTGCTATGAACATAAAAGTAGGGATGGTGTTTCCGCTGCGTATTTTTGGTTTCCCAGAGTAGATTCCCAGGAGTGGTATGGCTGGGTCAAATGGGAGTTCAATTTCTAGTCTTTGGAGGAAAGTCCATATTGTTTTCCAGAAAGGCTGTACCAGCCGGCATTCCCACCAACAATGGATGAGTGTCCCCTTTTCCCCACATCCACGCCAGCACTTGTTGTTCTTGCTCTTTTGAATATGTGCCAGTCTCTGTGGTGTAAAGTGGTATCTCATTGTTGTTTTGATTTGCATCTCTCTGATGATTAGTGATGATGAGCATTTTTTCATATGTTTTTTGGCCATTCGAATTTCTTCCTTGCTGAAGTTTCTGTTCATTTCTTGTCCCCATTTTTTGATGGGGTTGTTTGTTTTCTTCTTGTAAAGTTCTACCAGTGCCTGATATATCCTGGATATTAACCCCTTATCAGATGGGTATTGGGTGAATATTCTTTCCCATTCTGTGGACTGCTTTTGTATCTTAGTCACTGTTTCTTTTGAGGTGCAGAAGCTTTTCAGTTTCATGTAGTCCCATATGTTTATCTTTTCTTCTAGTTGCTTTGTTAGTGATGTTTCACCTTTGAAGATGCCTTTAGCTTCAATGTCGTGGAGGGTTTTTCCTATATTTTCTTCAATGTACTTTATGGATTCAAGTCTGATATTGAGATCTTTAGTCCATTTTGATCTGATTTTTGTGCATGGTGTTAGACACAGGTCCAAATTCATTTTTTTACACGTTGCTGCCCAGTTTTCCCAACACCACTTGTTGAAGAGGCTTTCCCTTACTCCATTTTAGACTCATTGCACCTTTATCAAAGATTAAATGATCATGTGTTTGAGGTTGGGTGTCAGGATACTCTATTCTATTCCATAGGTCCACAGGTCTGTTTTTTATTCCAATACCATGCTGTTTTAATTACTACTGCCTTGTAGTACAGTTTGAAGTTGGGAAAGGTGATGCCTCCCATCTTCTTTTTTCCCGAGGATTGCTTTAGCTATCCTTGGGGGTTTATTGTTCCATACAAATTTCAGGAGCGTTTGGTCAATTTCTTTGAAGAATGTCATCGGTATCCTTATAGGGACTGCATTGAATCTGTACAGAGCTCTAGGGAGTATTACCATTTTGACAATGTTGATTCTCCCCATCCATGAACAGGGAATGTGTTTCCATTTCCTTGTGTCCTCTTTTATCTCTTGGAGCAGTGTCTTGTAGTTTTCTTTGTACAGGTCCTTTACATACTTGGGTAAGTTGATTCCTAGGTATTTGATTTTCTGTGGCACAATTGTGAATGGAATTGTTTCCTTAATATCCCTTTCTTCTGTTTCGCTATTTGTATATAGGAAAGCCACTGACTTTTGGGTGTTGATTTTGTATCCTGCCACTCTACTATATGCGTCTATTGTTTCTAGGAGTTTTTTGGTAGAGAGTTTAGGGTTCTCTAGGTATAATATCATGTCATCTGCAAATAATGATAGCTTGACTTCTTCCTTGCCTATCTGGATGCCCTTGATGTCCTTTTTCTTCTCTGATTGCTATGGCAAGTACTTCCAGTACTATATTGAATAAAAGAGGTGAGAGGGGGCAACCTTGTCTTGTCCCTGATCTCAGGGGGGAAGGCTTTCAACTTTTCCCCATTTAGAATGATGCTTGCTGTGGGCTTTTGGTAGATGGCTGTAACTATCTTGAGGAAAGTCCCTTCAATTCCCATTTTCTGGAGCCGTTTTAATCATGAACGGGTGCTGGATCTTGTCAAATGCTTTTTCTGGCGTCTATTGAAAGGATCATATGGTTTTTATTTTTTTCTTTTATTGATATGATGTATTATGTTGATTGACTTGCGAATGTTGAACCATCCTTGCATTCCCGGGATGAATCCAACTTGGTCATGATGTATAATCTTCTTGATGAGTCTTTGGATTCTGTTTGCTAGTATTTTGTTGAAGATCTTAGCATCCGTGTTCATCAGGGATATTGGTCTGTAGTTTTCTTTCTTTGTGTTGTCTCTCCCTGCTTTGGGTATCAGGGTGATATGTGCCTCGTAGAAGCTGTTTGGGAGTGTTTCTGTTTCTTCTATTTCCTGGAAGAGCTTGAAAAGGACTGGCAGTAGGTCCTCCTTAAAGGTTTGGTAGAGTTCACTAGGGAATCCGTCTGGACCTGGGCTTTTGTGTTTGGGAAGTCTTTTAATTACTGTTTCTATTTCCTCAATGGTGATAGGCTTATTCAGGTATTGGAGGTCTTCTTGTTTCAGCCGTGGGAGGTTATAGGACTTCAGGAATTGATCCATTTCTTCTAGATTCTCATGTTTCACGGCATACAGGCTCTCAAAGTAATCTCTGATGATCTTTTTGATTTCTGTGGTTTCTGTTGTGATGTCACCCTTTTTATTTCTGATTCTGTTTATTTGGGTTCTCTCTTTCCCTGTCCTTACAAGTCTTGCCAATGGTTTGTCAATCTTGTTTATTTTTTCAAAAAACCAGCTCTTGGTTTCATTAATCTTTTGGATTGTTTTTTTTGGTTTCCAACTCATTGATTTCCTCTCTAAGTTTTATTATTTCCTTTTTTCTGCCTGGGTTGGGCTCCTTTTGTTGGTCTTTTTCTAATGTCTTCAGCTGTGTAGTCAGGTTATTTATGTGGGCCCTTTCTTGTTTCCTGATGAATGCTTGCAGGGCTATAAACTTCCCTCTTAACACGGCTTTTGCCGTGTCCCACAAGTTCTTATAATTGGTATCTTCATTTTCATTTATTTCCAGAAATCTTTGGATTTCCTGTTTGATTTCTTCTATGACCCATTTGTTGTTCAGCAGTGAGCTGTTCAGTTTCCAGGTGTTTGGTTTGACTCCCTGTTTTTGCGTACGGTTAACTTCCATTTTCAGTGCATCATGGTCTGAAAAGATAGTTGACACAATTTCTATCTTTTAATTTTATTGAGGTATGCTTTGTGGCTCAGCATGTGGTCTATCTTGGAGAATGTTCCATGTGCACTAGAGAAAAATGTGTATTCAGCTTTTTTGGCATGAAAAGCCCTGTATATATCTACTAGCTCTCTTTCTTCCATTTCTTCCTTCAGGTCCAATATTTCCTTGGTGAGTTTCAGTCTTGTTGATCTGTCCATCGTTGATAGAGCAGTGTTGAAGTCTCCAACTATTATTGTGCTACTGTCAATGTCTTCTTTGAGGTCTCTTAGCAGTTGTTTTATGTATTTTGCTGACCCCTCATTGGGTGCATATATGTTTAGTAGTGTAATTTCTTCCTGGTGTACATACCCCTTAATTAATAAGAAGTGGCCTTCGTTGTCCCTTCTAACCTTTTTAAGCCTGAAGTCTATATTATCTGATACTAATATGGCCACACCAGCCTTTTTGGAGGAGTTGTTTGCATGGAGAATGGTCTTCCAACCTTTGACTCTGAGTCTGTGTTTGTTCTGCTTATTCAGATGCGTTTCTTGTAGACAGCAGAATGTTGGGTTCAATTTTTTAATCCATTTTGTCACTCTGTGTCTCTTAATTGGTGCATTTAGACCATTGACATTGAGAGAGATTATTGTCATCGGATTTTGTGCCATCTTTCTTTTTGTGTTTGTTGTGCTTATGGGTTTGGTCGCATTAGAGTAGACCCTTCAGTCCTTCTTTTAAAGTTGGTTTTGAGTCCATGAAGTTCCTGAGTTGTTGCTTATCCATGAAGTTGTGTATCTTTCCTTCATATCTGAATGTGAGCCTGGCCGGGTAAAGAATTCTCGGTGAAGCCTGCAGTTCATTGAGCCTTTTCGCAATATCCCACCATTGTTTTCGGGCTCGGAGTGTTTCATCAGAGAAGTCTGCTGTAAATCTTAGAGATGTTCCTTTGTATGTGATTTCCTTCTTTGATCTTGCTGCTTTCAGTATTCTATCCCTATCTATAGTTTTTGTCATTTTTATTAAGATGTGTCTTGGAGTATTCTTGTTGGGGTTTCTTTTAGCTGGTATTCTACGGGCCTCTTGGATCTTGAGGCAAGCATTCTTTAGTTCCGGGAACTTTTCAGCAATGATGGCTTTGACAGTTTCTTCTTCATCAGGGTTTTCTTCTTGCCCTTCTGGGACCCCAATGATCCGTATGTTGTTTCTTCTGGCTTCATCCCGATTATCTCTTGTTGTCTGTTCGGTAATTGTGAGCCTTTTTTTCTATCTTCTGGTGTTGTGTACAGAATCTTTGGAACTCGTCCTCGAGATCACTAATTCTTTCTTCAGTAGCTATTATTCTGCTATGATGGCCTTCCACTGTGTTTTTTATTTCATTTACCTCATTTTTAATACCTGTCATTTCCCTTTGCATTTTCCTCACTTCTGCTATCATGTCCTCTTGTATTTTATTGATTTTGCATTCCATTGCTTCTTTGAATTCCTTTTGAATCCTTAACAGTTCTTTCCGAAATTCTTTTTCAGATAGGTTATGCAACTCATTGGTATTGCTTGACTCATCTGGACCAGTGACTTCACTCACAGAGCTTGATGGAATTTTGCGTTGCTTTACCATTATGACTATTGTAGGTTGCAACTGTGAGTTCTTGGGTGACTAGATAGTACAGTTAGTAGGGGTCTGGTCTGTTTGAAGAGTTTGGGTGGGTAGCAAGGATGTAGGAACCAAGGTTCACTGGTACTTCATGCAAGGTAGGTAGTGAGAGGGTCGCGCTAGCGCCCGCGCGGTTTTGAGTTTTGGGATGTTCCCAGAAGCTCAGGGCGCACGGGTCGGTCGGGCTGGAACCAAGGCACTTTGCCTTGGTTCCCGTTGATGGAGTTTCCGCTCTTCCCTGGGGCAGCTTGGGGTCCGCGGAGACGCAAGAATTACTCACACACCTGTGGGGGAGTCGAGGCGTTTCCCGGGAACTCAGGGCGCACGGGTCGGGGTCAAGCCGGGCTGGAACCAAGGCACTTTGCCTTGGTTCCCGTTGATGGAGTTTCCGCTCTTCCCTGGGGCAGCTTGGGGTCCAGCGGAGACGCAAGAATTACTCACACACCTGTGGGGGAGTCGAGGCGTTTCCCGGGAACTCAGGGCGCACGGGTCGGGGTCAGTCTGGGCTGGAACCAAGGCACTTTGCCTTGGTTCCCGTTGATGGAGTTTCCGCTCTTCCCTGGGGCAGCTTGGGGTCCGCGGAGACGCAAGAATTACTCACACACCTGTGGGGGAGTCGAGGCGTTTCCCGGGAACTCAGGGCGCACGGGTCGGGGTCAGTCGGGCTGGAACCAAGGCACTTTGCCTTGGTTCCCGTTGATGGAGTTTCCGCTCTTCCCTGGGGCAGCTTGGGGTCCGCGGAGACGCAAGAATTACTCACACACCTGTGGGGGAGTCGAGGCGTTTCCCGGGAACTCAGGGCGCACGGGTCGGGGTCAGTCGGGCTGGAACCAAGGCACTTTGCCTTGGTTCCCGTTGATGGAGTTTCCGCTCTTCCCTGGGGCAGCTTGGGGTCCGCTGGAGACGCAAGAATTACTCACACACCTGTGGGGGAGTCGAGGCGTTTCCCGGGAACTCAGGGCGCACGGGTCGGGGTCAGTCTGGGCTGGAACCAAGGCACTTTGCCTTGGTTCCCGTTGATGGAGTTTCCGCTCTTCCCTGGGGCAGCTTGGGGTCCGCGGAGATGCAAGAATTACTCACACACCTGTGGGGGAGTCGAGGCGTTTCCTCGAATAAAATTTTTAGCCTCGTGTCCATGGACATCTAGCCTCCAGAATTGCAGGAAAATAGATCCCTGTTGACTGAGTCACCCAGACTTTTGTTATATATTTTTATTAGGGCTGCTCAAGTGAACTAACATACCATGTTTTACAAATTCAAGACTCCACTAACTTTGTGAATTCAAGACTCCACTAACTTTGTGATATTCCATTACTGTGATTTGTATCACTAAGAAAAAAATAGCCAATTAAATATAATGCTGTAGTTTCACTTGATCACTTGATCACTTTATCAAGTGAAACTATAGGATTATATTTAATTGGCTATATTTTTTCTTATTAACTAAGAAATAATATTTTCTTATTAATATTTGACCCTGCCGGCGATAGTGCAGCAGGGGAGGCATTTGCCTTGCATGCAGCTGACCCAGGTTCGATCCCTGGCATCCCATATAGTCCCCAGAGCACCTCCAGGAGTAATTCCTGAGGGCAGAGCCAGGAGTAACTCCTGAGAATTGCTGGGTGTTACTCAAAAGGCAAAAAAAAAAAATATATATATATATATATATTAACTAATATTAATTTTAGTATTATCATCTCTTAGCATTACTTAAAACATTCAGACTTGTTAAAAATAAATCTGTCTTGGATGCCGCCGGGGTCCTTGACAGTGCCAGGAAGTGAGTTCCCTTCTACCTCCGAAGCCGGCAGGGAATGAATGAAAACTCAGGAATCCGATGCAGTTTTAAAATGCTTTACTTATCACAGGTTCAGGTATACAAATCAGCAATAGGAAAAACCCTATGCTTAGGATTCCTGGCTAGAACCCCAGACACATGTAGGCCAAGATGGCGGCCACCACGTGTTAAGGCCCTGTACAGAGGGGACAAAGACAAGACTCCCAAGAAGAGTATCACTGTTATCACTGTCTTCCCATTGTTCATCGATTTGCTCGAGTGGGCACTAGTAACATCTCCATAAGTCCTGTCACAAGCAAGTGTAACCCAAGGGCATTTGCTTGCTCCAGGGACAGGAAGAGCCCCAGACCATTCTTCAGGTCATGGAACTGAGGTCCATAATTGTTACTAGTTTTTGGAATAGCAAGTAAATAATACACGGTAGCTTGCCAGGCTCTGCCGCCACATGCTCCTCCAAGAGATTCCAAATGCCTAAGAAAAGTGAGCCCAAAAGAGAGCCCAGACCTCCCACTATTATGGGAAGCAGGGAGGGTCAAATGCCCTCAGGTAATTTCTCCCAGCACCTCACCTAGGCCCTTTTATATGCTAATGTCTTGAGCCAACATCTGCCTGGAAATGCCTTTATAAGGTAAAGAAGGGGGTTTCTGAGATGGCATGTCTCTGTACCAAAGACTATACTAATGCCAGTGAAATATTTCTCCAAGCCTTCATAACAGTCTCGTCCACTTCACGGTAGTTTTGTATTCTAGTTGCCTTTGAATTATCAGGGAGCCATGCTTGCTTGCTTGGAGGCAAACAACATTTCTCTCTGGGCTAATTACTTAGAGATCCAACGTGGCCAGGCAAATATGCTGGTAAGATCTAGCTAGTCCGACGATGATTGTGGTAGCATGAGAGAATATTTATACCAGCCAGTACAGAATACATGGTCAGATAAACTGCCACATTTAAACTACCCCCCTATCTACAAAGTGACCTGCAGGAGGCAATCCAGGGCAGATGCAGTGTCGGGCGCTCCGCCGGGGTCCCCGACAGTGCCGGGAAGCGAAGTTCCCTTCTACCTCCGAAGCCGGGGAGGAATGGATGGACACTCAGGAATCCGATGCGGTTTTAGAAGGCTTTACTTATCACAGGTTCAGGCATACAAATCAGCAAAAGGAAAACCCGATGCTTAGGATTCCAGGCTAGAACCCCAGCCACGTGTAGGCCAAGATGGCGACCACCACGTGTAAAACTTCCAAGGGGAATAAACGCTCACAAGGCGAGATCCCACCGGGAAGAAAAGCCCGGGAGAGCGGGAACCAGCAAGTTTATACACCCCCGCAACTCAGACCTTCCTCCCATTGTTATGGAAAGCAGGGAGGGTCCAATGCCCTCAGGTAGTCCCTCCCTGCATCTCACCTAGGGCCTTTACTGTGCTAATGTTTTGAGCCGGAATGCCTTTGAAATGTAGAGAAGGGGGTTTCTGAGATGGCATGTCACTGTACCAAAACCAACACCAATGCCAGTTAAATATTTTTCCAAGCCTTCACAAGTCTCCTCTACTTCATTGTAGTTTTATATTTTATCAGGGAGCCATGCTTGTTTGTTTGGAAGCAAACAGCATTTCTCTCTGGTCTAATTACTTAGGTGTCCTTACGTGGCCAGGCTAATATGCTGGTAAGATCTAGCTAGTCCCACGATGATTGTGATAGCATGGGAGAATATTTATACCAGCTAGTACAGCATACATGGTCGGATAAACTGCCACATTTAGACTACCCCCTTATCTACAGAGTGATTTGTGGGAGGCAATCCAGAGCAGATGCAGCGGCCCTTAGGAGTCCTGCAACAATGCAGAGGCTTTTAGGTGTCCTGCAACAATCCTCATTTAGATTTTTATCACTCTTATGAAGATTTCTAAAGGGTAGATATAAGAAAATAATTTGATTCTAGTGTCCAGAAAACTTCTGACTCTATTCCAGTTAGTTTGAACCACTTTCCAACTCAAAATTTAAAATAGTTCCATGAATAGCTGGTGCATAAGGCAACATATCTTAAATGTACGCTCCACCTGGTCTCCAATGTTCTTCCAAACCATCAATGCCCATTACATAAGATGAGTGTTGATACCTCCATGCTTGCTCTGAGAAAGCTTCTTGTTTCATCTTAAAGTTAGTAAGAAAATGAATCACAGCTTCATATACTTGTGTGACTATTTCTTAGGTTTATGCATGGGTTTTCTAGGTCTGGCAAAAGCAAGATACCATAGATTGATTGCCTTAAATAACAGAGATTTATTTTTTATGGTTCTGGAGGCTGAAGGTCCCAGTCAAGTCCCAAACATCATTGGTTTCTCTAGAACCTTGCTCCTTGGCTTGCAAATGGCCCCCCCATCATGCTGGGTTCTTACTCAGGGTTTTCTCTCTGCATGGCTTCTGGTTTCTCTCCCTTTTCTCACAAAGACACAGAACCTATTTAACTAAGGCTTCAAATTATGAAACTTGGAGAAACACACTTCAGGCTACAATCATCTCAAAGAACATTTGTTCCATTGCAAGAAGATATTAAATTAATATTATCTTTCCAATAATAGACACTTTCTTTGCTAACATCAAATTAATAACCCACTGTCCTTTCTTTTCTACCTCCTTGCAAAAACTTTATTGTTTTAGCATCAAATCAGAGTATGGCCTTTTTGAAAGTATTTAAAACTGCAACTAGACCCCAAATATGTAACACCAACAATGTGTTCAATTAAATCAACTGAAGTGATGACAATATGAACAACCATGACAGTCAGTCTGTGCTTACTCAGACAATGAGAATGATGTACTGTTTACTGCCTAGCCATATGGATCATAAGACATATCTCGATTTCAGAAATGTTAGATGTGGAGTACAGCCAGTATATGGTAGGTGAAATACAGTAAAACAAATTTAATCAGGCTATCTCTAAAGTTCTTATGAAGCTTGAGATTTTAATAAATTTGCTTCTATGCAATATATAAACAATTTGCAAAACGCAACAAAGAAGGAATTTGCTCAGGTTCTCCATGCAATTTTTTAATGATTCATTTGTTCTCATTTCTTTAATTTTCTAGGTAATAAACCCGATGCCTTATGGAACAGTTATATCTGAGTGTATCCTAAATTATGTTGGATATGTCAAAAGTCAATATTTCTGTAATTAAAGTAGTGAATAATGATCAGGTTCCTCTCTGTTTCATCTTGCAGACTGTTTACATCATATATAGAAATAGGTTTATTAAAATTCCAAACTGCAATTAGGACTTAAGGGCTATCCTGTTTACTATTAAATCTTTGCAAACCACAAGCCAATGCATAAGGTGAGTTGGGTGCTGACAGGGTAGCCAACAGAGAACCCTCAGTGGAAAAGAGCTACTTAGAAAGCAGCTGATGAACTTGAGGTGAGCGCACCAGATGGCAAGGCAGGACCCCAGGTGGAGATGCCTGCAGAATTCCATGGGCCCACCTTACCACACGAAACTAGACAGACACGTCACAATATAGGGGCAAATCATAATTTCATTTTTATAATAGCAAAAGGGTAGAAGTAATTTCAACAATCCAGCAATAGGAAACTGGTTAAATAAGTACAGTTTGTGGGGCTAGGATTATTGGATAATTGGTAGGGCTTTTGCCCTGCACTCAGTTGACAGGTTCAATCCCTGGCATTCCATATGGTCCCCTGAGCACTGCCAGGAGTAAATTCTGAGTGCAGAATCAGGAGAAATCCCTGAACACCACTGGATGTGACCTCAAAAAGACACACACAAAAGTATGGCCTTCTAACCAAGAGTTTTAGATTTGTCTATACTTCCCTCTCATCAGAACTCCACTCAGCGACAGCCTATCACAGCCCGTCTCATCGAGTTCCACCCTGCAGCAGTTTTTTTTTTTCAATCCGGCCCACGTATGCTGATCCAGAGACTTACAGACATGGGGCAGAGCTGCTACTTGCTCTCCCTGTGCCCAGACGCTCACGAGGCACCCGCGAGGGATGGCGGGTTCTAGCCCTGGCCCACCACCCCAGCAGAGCCGCACAACAAGCCTTATGACCCCCCCACTCCATCGGGCCACCGTTTTCCACATCCGGATCTCCCTCTCTTCAGTACTCCACCCAGCAACAGCCTATCACAGCCTGTTTTGCGGCCGCAAGCAGCCATCTATAAATGCTATATTTAGAGGTGACTACAAGGGTATGCCACCTGCATGGCAAGCCTGGCAAGCTGCTCGTGTTTTATTTGATATGCCAAATACCAGTAACAATTATATTAGTTCATTCCCATGACCTAATATAATGGTTTGAGGCTCTTTATGTTCCTGGAGCGAGAGATGCCCTTGGCTCTACTAGCATGAGTCAGGACATATGGAGATATTACTGGTGCCCGCTCTAGCAAATAGATGATTAACGGGAGGATAGTGGATAGTGGATATCTTTTATGAGACACACTTGGCTATGCTCGGTGCTCACTCCTGGCTCTGTGCTCAGGGATCACTCCTGATGGGACTGAAGGGGGCTATATGGCGGGTGCTGGGTATTGAACCCAGATCAACCATATTCAAAGCAAGTGCCCTACTCTCTCTCTCAGTACCTTAGACAAAACTTTTTAAAGCATTATTTTTTTTTAAAAAATGGTGAAACATTTTATCGGTTTATATGAAGTTATCTCTGAGATACATTAAGTGCTAGATGGAAAAGAGTGGGCACAATATGATACATTTGTGTTTAAAAAGAAAACTTAATTTACACTTGCTTATAGGTGCCAGACTGTTTCTGGGAGGACACATAAGAAACTAAAAAAGCCAGTTACCTCCAGAGAGGGGTTTGAGGGAATGGAGGATAGTGATGGTAGGAGAGCTATAATGGTTAGCCCTTTGGAATATTTCTGAGTCTGAAATCAATAATAAATGCAGTACCTGTTAAGAAGAATAAAAAGAGAGAGGAAGAGAAGGAGAAGGTGGACAGAGCAGGGATGGAAGGTTGAAAGAAACCATAATGAAGGAAATGAAAGATGCTTAAGTGGAAAGAAAGTGGAAAGTTTGGAGGACTGAGGCCCTGATTAAGAAAGGGCTTAGTGTGGGCAAATAAAAGTGACATCCATCCATCACCCTTTTCCATTCCTTCTGTCAGGCCAATGTCTAGTGGCAAGTTGTTTCACCTGGGGCTGCTGTTTGAGAAACATAACAAAGTCCTTATGTGTGCAAGATCCAAATCCCCCCCAGTACTTCACATCCCGCTTTTCACAGCAAAGGTGCCTTACTGAAAGGTGCCTAACATGTAGGCTCACCCCCACCCCAACCATCCTTGCCCCCTGCCTCGCCCCTATCAAACAGCTTCTAGAATCCAACTCCAAGCCAAATGTACCAAAAACAAGTTGAGAAGCTTCTCTTCATTCTTCCTGTCTGATCTCTGAGTTAGGCAAACACACCCTCATCAGAATTGTTCTGTGTAGTTCAGTCACTCCCCAGGTACCAAGAGGAGCATAGTAACTAAGGGTTTACCCCACCACCACCTTAGTAAATTGTGAGAGCAATCGACTGAGATCAACCAGCATTTTTAATGGGAATTTTTAAAAATTCAGAATATATCACACACTTGTCAGGGTAAATATTATTTTGCAGAATTTAAAATTTCCCTACCTGTATGTAGACAGGGGGCTCCTAAGGTGAAAAGCATTTCGTTTCATAGACGAAATAAAATGGTGTGTGTGAATTGCAGCCCGAAGAGCTGGAAACCTAGAGGAGTGAGCACAAGGGTGCTGCGGTCCAATAAAGCTTGGTCCCAACCACCTCTTAGACTTCTGGTCCCTAGAGCAGCATCTTTTATCCAGAAGCCACTTGGTTCCCACTAGAGGCCCTCAGGATATTCCAAGAGGACCACAGGTGAAAATCGCATGCCACAGCACAAGACTGGCAGAACAAAGGGACAACAGGAAGGAAACAATGTTAGAAGGTGACATTGGGGGGAGAAGTTTGAGAAATGTTAATGTCCCTCCTCTCTGGGGTAAAATGGGGGCCATCACAGTGCATCATGGGATTACTGTAAGATGGCAAAGCAATGGTCAGCACTCAGAAATTATCTTTCAGGCATGTTACTTCCCTCACCCAAAAGTATTCCCCTCAGGCCCAGGCTTCTTGATCTTATGTGGAGGTGGTCTAGGCTGAGATGAGAATTTGGGTGTGGAGACTTTCCCTAAAGAAATACCATCTTTCTGGCACCACCACCTCCAACCAGCTTCTCTCAGCTTCCCCATTAGGTACCCACTAATGCCACCACTTCCTGCTTCTGGACCATCAGAGGAGTTGGGGAACCAGAACATATGTCTCAATTGGGCAGAGAACTTGACTTTGTGACTCCCAGTCCCTTTCCCCCACCTTGGGGCCAGGGAATGAGAAGGTTCCCTAATCCTGGAGACTTCTGTCGTATTCCAGGGGAAGACCAGACAGGACAAGATTGGAGCTGCTCTGTGGTTTGAATAATATCAGTCATGTAGAGTCCCGCTCCACTAGAAGTAACCAACTTTTCTAGTCTAGTACTTGCTGCTAAAGCTGATTCTGCTTCCTGTTCTAAATCTTTGCACAAAGGAGAGAATTTGTACTAAAGAATCCCAGAGACCAACCCCTGCCTTTCTCACTCTTCCAAGCTTGCTGCCAGCCCTGCACAGCCACCCAGGGCCCAGGTAGGTGAGGTCGGCATACAGCCTAGAGCCTGGCAGTGGTCCTTCTCAGTGAGGACAGCAGCAAAGCCTGTGATGGGGGGGACCACAGAAATGAATCCATTTTTTGAGCTTACAGAGCCATTTCTCTAACTCCTTAGCCTTTTTTGTGTCGCCCTGTTCACTACAGTTAATGATGTGGAACAAGGATTCCCTCCTATTCCCATCACCCCCGCCCCTCCAGCCACATGAAAACCTCTCCCTTATTTTTGGTGACTTCACTTAGAAGCATTCAGAGTTTCAGTCCCTCTGTGTAATCCTCAGTCCTGCTCAAGAGGAAGAACTGACTCATCTGGTTGGTGGTGGGCAAGATTCATGTACATCAAGATGGTTGTTCCACAAACAATATGGGCATTCCTCTGCAAAACTAGATATTGAGCTCCCATTTGATCCAGCAATAGCACTCCTGGGAATATACCCAAGAGACCGAAGAACACATAGCAGAAACACTATCTGTACTTCTTTATTCATCTCTGCGCTATTCACTATAGCTAGAATCTGGAAACAACCTAAATGCCCGAGAACAGAGGACTGGCTAAAGAAACTGTGGTACATCTACACTATGGAATACTATGCAGCTGTCAGAAAAGACAAAATTATGAAATTTACCTGGAGATGGATGGACATGGAGACTATCATACTGAGTGAAATTAGTCAGAAGGAAAAGGACAGATATAGAATGATTGCATTCATTAATAGGATATAAATAGATACCAGTGTTTTACTAAGTGTGGGAAATGGTAATGGCAGATTAAAACTCACCATTGAATATACACAAAGAGACTTAAGTGATAAACTCAAAATATCTGCAGGGCTAGTCACAATGTGTAAAAGAAGAGAGAGAGATGCAGAGACAGAGAGAGACAGAGACAGAGAGATAAAGAGAGGAAATGGGGGCACCTCTATTGAGGCAGCCTGGGGGGTGGGTGGGAGGGGTGGGGTACATTGGTGGTGGAAATGGGGCACTGGTGGAGGGATGGATGCTGGAATACTGTATTACCAAGAACCAATTATGAACACCTTTGTAATTGTATGTCTCACGGTGGTATAATAAAAAAATTTTTTTAAAAGTTGTTGTTCCATATTGCCTGTGTCCCCAAATCCCATAACCTCAGTCTGGTCATGAGGAAATGTCAGCACCAAACTAAGAGAGCATCCATAACTATGGGAGTGATTCTCTTATAAAGTATCAAGATAGCATGCTAGAGAGATAGTACAGGAGGTACAGCACTTGCCTTGTATGCAGCCAACCCTGATTCAAATACCTGGCAACACATATGATCCTCTGAGCACTACCTCGAGTCACTCCTGAGCACAGAGCCAGGAATAGACCCTACGCACAACTGAGTGTGGCCCAAACCACTCCCCATGTGCAAAGGTACATGCATACCATGGCTCACTGAAGCACTATTTACAATAGCCAGGATCCAGAATCCATCTAAGTGCTAATAAACAAGTAAGTGGGTGGAGGTGGTATGGTCTATGCACACAACAGAATACTACTCATCTATACAACAACACACAACTTTGCCTTTTGCTTCAATGTGGATGAAATGAAAGATCTACGCTTAAGATACTTAAAGTCTGAGGGGAGACAAATGCTGATTTCAGGGAAAAGCCTATGTAGTATGCAAATAAATAAAGGGAAGGAACAGTGTCCAGTGGTAATAAACCTTTGAACTCCAATGGAAGAACTGGGGTTACCTTGCTGGAGTTGATGTATGAAAGAAAATTGATGAACAGACTAGAAGTGCCAAGGGTCAGAAATAATGGTGGCAGCCTAGAACTCCAGAAATAACTCCAGAAGCCTAGAGCAGGCCTGGAGCTTAGGGTCTGAGTCTCGCCTGGTGGTTAATGACTCTTAGAGGTATGGAGGGAGGAAACTGTCCCCACCCTTAGTCACTGTGTTTGTACATTCAGAGGTCTGAATTGTAAACAAAACTGAAGAATTATAGCGCTCCAAATCAAGGACTTATTAATAAATAAATTAAATTTGTAGATGTATATGCAGATGAAGAAGGGTCCAGATGATACAATCTGTGCAATACAAAAAGCCTAGCACAAGAATTTTGTGTTCAGGGAGTGTGTTGTTATCTGACCTCTAATCTGCTAACATTACATTTATAGTACAGCTCTAACAATAGCCTTTGAATAGATGTCAGATTCCTCCTACAGAGTGAGTCCTGGCTGCCCACAGTATTGTTTGCAGGTGTCTGGGGCCTGTCTGTGTTGATTTAGGTAGGCACAGACACCCTGGGTCATGCAGTAGTTGGGATACTAACCCAGGTGTCTAAGCAATCTGTTCTGACACAGACAGGGCCAGCGATATGGATATTGGACCTATGGCCAGCCTGGCAGGAATCTGGAAATCTGTGGTGGGCAGCTCTGCAGATGAGCGTCAGGAAGAGCTCCTGAAAGAGGGAACCTCAGTCACCAAGTGAGGACAGTTGGTTTATGGAGAGTGAGGTCCAGTGGTGAGACCTAGAGGGAGCAAGGCAAAGGGACTAAGGTGCTGAGGGAGGGCTGAGCCTGATGGCTTCAGGTCTGAAGTAATAGGTGGAGTGAACCTGATAAAGAGAAAAGGGGAACATGGATGACTGCCTTTCAAGGAAATACAAGGTAGTGAGAGAATGGACTAGGGTTGGAAGAAGACAATCAGGGACTGGCAGAACTGGGGAGATGACCCACAGGGCTAATGCACACTCTTTGCCAGAGGCAGAAACTTGGTCCCTGGCACTACATGGTCTCCTGACCACCATCCTGGGAGTGACCCTTGAGCACCACCGGGTAAAGCCCTAAAACAAACAAACAAAAATTAAAGATCAAGGACCAGGAGAATAGGAAAGACACATGCTATAAATTCTATAGAAAATGAGATCACTCCTTGATAAGTATTCCCAGTGGTTTGCAGAAGCCCTCTATAGAAGGCTCCAAATTGTAAGTACGGGCTTTGTGAACATCCATTCATTTAGCTATGAGTTCCGGGCATGGAGTCCTTCCTGGTAGGCAAGCCAGCCACACTGCTCTGAAGAGTTTCCTGCTATGAGCACCCTGCCAAATGGAGAGACAGACTCACAGACCATGTGGAGGGAGAGACCCAGAGACAGAGTCTGATGCAAGAAGCATAAGCCTTTCCGGGCCCAAAAAGCAGCTGTGGTGCTTGTGCTGAGTGGTTCCGTTGGATCTTTCCAGTTGCCACCAATCTGTCACCTCATCTGCTGAAAATGGGCTTCATGTATTACCACCGCAAGCTTCCCATGCAAAAATTAATCAAATTCCAACTGTTGGCCATACCCTTCCTCCTCGTTGACCATTGCTCCCTCCATTCATTCCCCAGCCTCTTAGTGCTTCATGCTTTCCCAAGAGCATTCATCAATAGCTAGTGCAGAATGAGAGCAGGTACATCTGTTCCTCCCCAGAAAGCCTCTACATGCCTTTTCTGCATACCACACAGTTGTCCTTTCCAGACACATGCTACAACATCTAGGAGCCTCTCTCTTTTTGACTTAGTGTCTACCCAACTCATCCCCCACACACACACACACACACACACACACACACACACTCCACTAAATGTCAGCAACTTGCCAGCCTGGTTTGGGGCCATCTTTCCAGTGCTTGGAAGACAGTCAGTGCTCAATGGTTATTGCTTAAGTGAATGCATGGATTCTTCCTTCCTGCTATGTAGCTCTAACCTCAGGTTTTTTTTTACATTAGAGACTTTCCTTGAATACTCTTAGAGTCTGTATGTCAAGAAGCAGAAGCTCTGATGGAAAAGCACTTTGCCCAGAGACTCTGTGGCAGGAAATTTCTGCTTCATTTACTTCGGATGCATAAGAAGACAGCACCATGGTCCACAGGCTTCGCTGAGCCCCTGCAGGGGCCTTTATGGCTAAGTACCTCTGACTTATAAACCCCACACTGATCTTTCCACTAACCTTGGTAGCAGTAGCATTCATGTCAGACTGTTCTATGTTTGGAATTCTGAATATAGGATACTGAAAGTAGAACCCAAGGCCAAAAAAGATTCCAGATTTCCTCCCTTGAATAAGAGAGACTTAGACCTTGTAGCAACTGTTTTCTGACTCCCCATATTTGGATTTGCCCTAATAATTAATCTTCAATCATCACTAATCATCAGAGAGATGCAAATCAAAACAACAATGAGATATCATTTTACACCACAGAGACTAGCACATATTCAAAAGAGCAAGAACAAGTGCTGGTGTGGATGTGGGGAAAAGGGGACACTTATCCATTGTTGGTGGGAATGCCGGCTGGTACAGCCTTTCTGGAAAACAATATGGACTTTCCTCCAAAGACTAGAAATTGAACTCCCATTTGACCCAGCCATACCACTCCTGGGAATATACTCTGGGAAGCCAAAGATACGCAGCAGAAACACCATCCCTACTTTTATGTTCATAGCAGCATTATTCACAATAGCCAGAATCTGGAAACAACCAGAATGCCCTAGAATCGATGACTGGATAAAGAAGCTTTGGTACATCTACACAATGGAATACTATGCAGCTGTTAGGGAAAACGAAGTTATAAAATTTACATATATATGGATGGACATATAAATGGATGGAGAAGATTATGTTGAGTGAAATTAGCCAGAAGGAGACAGATACAGAATGACTGCATTTATTTGCAAAACATAAATATATGTACATATTATGATTCCAATATCCAAGGTAAAGTGAAACATGACCTTGTATCAGGAAGTCTTGTCAAAGGTGGAAATTATCACAAATGTGTGGGAGTTAGAGGCTAGGTAAGACAGAAAATGGAACAGTGTGCTAACAATTGTCGAGGGTACTAATACCAACCTAGAACTGAGCATTAAATACAGGCAATAAGATACACATGACAACCCTTTAATGTATGTTCTGTAATCCATAGTCTGGAAGGTAAGGAAAAGAGAAAGAGAGAGAGGGAAAGAAATAAAGAACCTGCCATGGAGGTGGGCTGGGGGAGGGGGAGGGAACCGGGGACGTTGGTGATGGGAGGTGGGCACTGGTGGAGGGAGGGGTGCTGGAACACTGTATGACCAAAACTCAAATATGAACTTTTTAATTGTATATCTTTGTAATTGTATATCTCACAGTGGTATAATAAAATACTTTTAAAAATTTAAAAATTAAAAAAAAAAAATAATTCATCTTCACACATAAAGGGTCTGAGTTCTGGGTCTCTGGTACTTATAACCTAAGGCACCAGCAGCTTATAAATAATGAGAGAAAGGCACTCCTTAAGGATAATAGGGGTGGAGAGATAACATAGTTGCTAAGACATTTGCCTTGCATGTGTCCTACTGTGTGGTTCAATCCCAGGCACCCTAGATGGTCCTTAGAGCCCACCAGGAGTGATCCCTGAGTGTAGAGCTATGATTAAGTCCTGAGACCACTGATCTGTCCCAAAATAGAAATTAAACAATAAAAATGGTTCCAGTTGACTCTGTCAGGAAAGGAAGGTGGGGGAGCGATAGCACAGGGGGAGGGTGATTGCCTTCCACGCAGCCAACCCAGGTTCAATCTCCGGCATCTCATATGGTCACCAAGCACTGCCAGGAGTAATTCCTGAGTGCAGAGCCAGGAGTAACCCCTGACCATTGCTGAGTGTGACCCAAAAAAGCAAAAAAAAAAAAGAAAGGAAGGAGCAAGGAAAGAAATGTAGGCATTCCCACTCTCATCTCAAATAAAAATTAATTCCAGGTAGATCAAGGACTTAAATGTGAAAAGCAAATGTTAAAACATTTAGAAGATAATGTGGGGAGTATTTTCATAAACTCAGAATAAGAAAAAGATTTTTTTAAAGAGAGATTGATTGAAGTTGACTACTCTGAAATTAAGAGCTTCTGTTCAAGAATAAAAAGTAATTGGTGTAGTGGGGAGTGAACAGAGAGATTTCTCAAAGTGCTGGAGCACATGCTTTGCATGCAAGAGGCCCAGGATTAATCCCTGGAATTGCATGGTTCCCAATAATCACCAAGAAGAAGCCTGGACTTGGTATGGCCTCCAAAACAAAACAAATAAATAAATATAAATGAAGAACCATAGCTTTAATAAAAAAAAAAACTATACTTCATGACTGAAACTTCTTGAAGGAGGGTGAGAATGACAGTACAGTGGGTAGGGCACTAGCCTTAATGTGGCCACCCGGCTTCAATTCCTAACACCTGATATAGCCCCTGAAGCCCACCGAGGCTTATCCCTGATCACAGACCTAGGAGTAAGTCCTGAGTACTTCTGGGTGTGGTACAAAAAAGAATAAAAAACTTCATGGAGAAAAAACTGAAAACAGAACATAGCATAATATCAAAGCAAATCATTTCTGGGTGGTGAAAGGATAGCTTTACTTTCTTTTGTATCCTTATTTTTCTAAATTTTCTATGATAGTTTGCTTTATTATTTTGTACCAAAAAGAATGTCTTTCTCAAAGCATGCTCTGAAAAGCTTTTGATAATGTGGAAAATGCACTTTGCAAATAATTCAAAGAAAAGAGCAAGATATGATCAAATATATGTAATTTTACTGTAACTACATAACCACATGTCAAAGACAGGTTGGAGTGGCTGTAACACTGATAGCACTGCACGTTTGCTACTCTTCTTTGTAACCTTCTTTTCTGAAATTATAATTGATTTATTTTCAAAAACAGAGACAAAATATGGTCCAGATGGACATATTTCACCCTAAGACAGTCAAACCTCTGCAGTCCCACTCTGGAGAGACCTGGGGATCCCAGTCTTGTCCTATGGGGGACATCTCAGAGCATCAGGCAGGTCCAGGCCAGTGACCTCAGTGGCCCACGGCACTCCCTTGCCAGAGGATGTTCACACACTCCCCCTAAGAGAGCACTTCTCTCCACCAGTGCCCTCAGACACCATTACCAGTGAGAGTCATTGAACAAGATCAATAAATATGAAAATCATTGATTTTCTCCCCCACCCCTACCTCTTGAATGCTCCATCTGGCATGAATAATAAGACTCACAAGAGGAAAGAAGTGCTGTGACTGTGCTGTTGGGATTTGAGGCTCCCTCTCTTCCCATCCCTCTCTGCCCACACTCCCAGTGATTTCAAGATCAGTGGTGGTGCTCTGTATATCATATAAAGATCATACAGCCTCCTGTGGCTTGCCTCGCATGCATCCAGTGCAGGGCTCCCCCTTTAGCTAAGATCCCAATGCCAGCTTCCTTCTCCAAGCCTACCAAGGTTCAGGCTGCAGCTGCACTGTCCTGTCCCCAGAGAACAAGACACTGTCAGCAGCCTCACAAACCTCCATCACATACCTAGGAGCCTTAAGAAAGAAGAACTCCCAGATGGATTTTTATCTCAATGATGAACCTCCTTCCCTAGTCTCAAAACAAAGTATCACAGAGTTTTCAATAAAGTGATTCAAGTGGGAGACCCATCAAAGCAACTCACTGCAGCATCCATTTCCACATTGTAGAATTCACTTCCACATTGGAGAGAACACCTCCAGAACAGAAAGTTTACCTTTGTAATTGATAGTTCACCTCTATGATGGAGAGTCCAACTCCATAATGGAGAGTTCACCTCCTTACTGAAATTTCCTGTCCCCATTTCCATATTAAAATTGGCACATCATCTCTATATTAGAATGTCAACTTCCATACTGGGGAATCAACCTCCATACCGGAGAGTCCATCTCCATATTACACACAGAAGCTTGACATTCTCAGGTTTATCCTTTGTACTTTTGACCTAGAAAAGTCTCTCCTCCAACAATGTGCAGTTTTGCTAAGCTGTGTATTTTAATTGTTTTGTGTTGTATTAGGGTTGATATGACTACGCAAAATTGAGGGTGTGCAGCCATGTGCTGTGTGACATTTGTCAACAATCATGTGTACAATGGTGGTTTCAAATTTTTCATTATCCAGTGATGTTGTAGCATCCAGTAACCAGTGCATTACAAGAGTAAACAGAAGGTATGAATGACCAAGCTCTTGGATTGCTATGCCAGCAAAATTGCAAAGAGCTGTTTGGAAAATAAATAAGTACCCTCTTTGACACTGGCACAACAGCAAAATCACCCAGTGAGGCATTTCTCAGAACCAGTATCTGCCATAACATAACTGTACTCATTTGGAAGGGAAACTGAGGCTCCAAGATGTGAAGGTATTGGTTTGCTATAACTTTAAAGATTCTGGATTCAGGTGCACAGAGGAGTATTCAACCTGATTAGAACCAATTCTGAACTAGATTTATAAAAATGGCATAGTGTCTTGATATCATGGACAGTTAAACAAAATATCAATAGAAAGCCTTCCATCAATTACACACACAGAAAAGAGATAGAGAAAAGGAGAGAGAGATTACTCATTTCCTCAAATAACACCTCTTTACCTTTAAGGGTTTCCACTTAGTCCTCAATGTATTCTGCAGAATTCCAAATATTCCCATGGATTCTGATCACAAGCTTCCTGACACTAACATGCAAATTCTGTAGACAAGCCTTCTTCAACCATTTTACACCTGAGAACCAGCATCTGACCTGCATACTGGTCCATGGACCAACAGTTATAATAAAGGTGTCATATCAGTAGTTTTCAGCCTTTCATCACTTTCCGACCAACACCAGTCCATGGACCAGTGGTTGAGGACCATTGCTCTGAATTACAGCCCTTGAGGACACCAGCAATTGTCTGATGACATTTAAACACTGTAGCCACCTGGGCTTATCCTCATCCTGTTAACTTTCTTCTCTTCTTATTTACATGCACGTCAATCAACTCATCCTGTATTTAATTCCTTCCCCTCAAAATTTCATATCATGCCTGAGTCTGTCTACAGCACACATGATATGAGCTACATCTCAGGGAGAAGAATAGACTTTGCCAGGCTTAAAGAAAAACCTTTTTATTCTCTGAGAGGAGAAACCCTCTATTTCTGAAGAAACTGCACCTCCCCTTCCTATAGGGAATGGAGCAAAAGAGACTCTGTGTGTGTGCGTGCGTGCGTATGTGTATGTCGCGCATGTGTGCATGAGCTACCAGCACAGCTCAGTGATTAGGTAGAGAGCAAGAATAAACTGAATAGATAAAAAGGTAAGTCAGACGTAGGTGTACAGAGGAAGACTGAGTTAGGAAGAAGATGAAGAACCAGGAAGAGATCAGGAAGAGTCATTCTGTGAGATTCATTCTCCAGCACCAAGCAAAACCTTGCCAGTCCTCGAGTGCACAACTGAAATTCTATCCCTACAGAGTTCATTCTATAAATCAAGTTCTAATCTGTTTATTCACTAATGTTCTGGTGAAGTTTAAAAAGAAATCCATGTAGGAACCAGAGAGATTGTACAAGGGTGGTTAAGACACATGCCTTGGATACAAATGATCTTGGTTCAATCCCCAGCACTCCATAGCACCCCAAGTATTAGCAGGGAATGGTGTAACCCCTGACCTCCCAGACACCACTTAGAAGCCCCTCCATAATAGCAACTACAAAAAAATAGATCAGTGTTTCACTGGGCTGTGAACATGATTCTGCTTCCCAGAGGCTGGTTTGAGTCTAGAGTAGGAGAGTAATGGACAACTTGAATAAGTAGAGATTGGGCTCAAGGGGTCCAGGAGTAAGGAGAGCAAACAAAAACCTATCCTATGGAGCTGGGGTCCCTTTCCCCACCTCTGTCCCATCCGGGAGGCCAGGTGAACCTGTCCACGAACTGCTTATGGGCTGGTGGCCATGATGCAGAGACACAGACACGTGTGGGGCAGAGCTGCCATTGACTCTACCCTAGGCAGGAGGCCGCAAAAGTGGCCCCAGGATATCTCAACTACTAGAAACCAATCGCGTTCTAGAAACTCAGAAAGTAAATTCAAGAACAGAAGTCAGCCAAATTCGCCCATAACAAACCAGAGGGAAGGAAAATGGATTTATCGATACCATTTCCATGTATGTGCTTTAATGGTCAATATAATTAGGGCCAGCTGAGGAAGCAGGTATGGGGATCGGGGTGAATGGGAAATAAGGGTCTTTGGGGACACACTGGTGGTGGGAGTGGTGTTGAAGTATGAATCTTTCTAACAACTGTATTATGGAAACCTTTTTATTTTTTAAAAAAAAGTTTAAAAACCCATCCCACCCAACACTACTATTTCTCCAAGCAACACCTCAACCCCCCTTCATTTGTTTCCATTTCCTTTCTCCTATCCTCTCCTGCTTTGCAGCTCCCTTCCCCATGTGTCAGCCCTGTCAGTCACAATGGCTATAGATTCCCCACTGTTTGCTTCTTCTATAGCCCTGAGTATGTACCCCAAGGACATCCTAGGACATATCACTGTCACTGATGAGCGCCCGGCTCATCGAGTTCCACCCTGCAGCAGTCTTTCTTTAATCCGGCTCAGGTATGCCGGTTCAGAGACTCCGCAGACATGGGGCAGAGCTGCTACTGGCTCTCCCTGTGACCAGCTACTCACGAGGCGCCCGGGAGGGATGGTGGGTTCTAGCCCTGGCCCACTATCCCAGCAGAGCCTCACAACAAGCCAGACGACCCCCCCACTCCATGAGGGCCTCCATTTTCCACATCCGGACTTCTCTCTCGTCAGACCTCCACCCAACAGACCAGCCTATCAGCGCGGTTCTGATCAATAAATGCTAGACTTAGAGATGCCTACAAGAGTATGCTACCTGCACGGCAGAGCCTGGCAAGCTACCCGTGTTGTATTTGATATATATGCCAAATACCAGTAACAATTATAGACCTCATTCCCGGAATGAGGAAGACAATTAATAGTCTCTGATTGGTAATATTTGTCTTCCTTCTGTCTTTTCCTTTATCTCTCCTTTCCTTGATTTCTTTCTTCCATCCTTTCCTCCCTCCCTTCCTTCTGTCATCTTCCCTTTTTTCTTCTGTCCTTCCTTCCTCTTTTCTCTCTCCATCTATGCTTCTTTTGGAGAGTGGAAGAGATGGGGTTCCACACTCAATGATGCTCTGGTACTATTCCTGGCTTATGTTCAGTGTTCACTCCTGATGGTGCTTGGAGGACCATGTGGTGCTGGAATTGAGCCCAGAGCTTCACATAGGCAAGGCAACTGCTCTACCACTGAATCACCTCCCTGACCCTATCCCCAGACTTCTTTCCTTTAGTCTTCTGTTGGCATCTACTTATACACCTAGGACTGAGAGAATAAAAATAAATGCACAGATGAAGCTCTTCATCTCATTCCAAACACACTTCATACACAAAACCTAAGCTTGGAGAGCAATACACACAGGAGTCGTCATTCCACAGATCCCTTGACCCCGCCTCTTCCACTCCTCAGAATCTCGCGTGATCAAATGAGCTCAATGCCTTGCTTTCTCTATTAAGCCGGGGCAGCAGCACAATAGAAAAGCTGTGCATCTTTTACTCACAATCTTGAGCATCTTCATTTATCCAGGGTGCAATGATGTCCATCTCTCTAAGAATGCAAATGAAGTCAAATTATCAAACACCCCATTGAGAGAGTGCAAAATCCAGAAATGTCTATTTTCTATACTAGAGCTCATGTAACAGATGATAGCATCACATTCATTTATTTTAAAGGAATCTGAAGCTATCATTTGAGTTGGTGTTTAGGTGCATGTATTTAGGTATATGTGTGATTATTTTGTTATCTCTAACTTATAACTTGAAGGAGCTTTTCCATAAAGGGTAACTACACACAAAGTTGCTTTTATTTTTCTAGGACTTATATCATCTAATAATTATTGACTGTCTCAAGCACAAACTTTCCAAGGATTTCTCTGATCTTCTGATGGGTGGTACATTGTTAGAGAAAGAGCAATTAGAAGAGGGTCTGATTTCCAGACCTGGGTTCTAAGGCCAGTGTTGCTGTTATTGATTCTGTGTTTCTTTAAGTTAAGGTTCTTTCCATTAGCAGCAGTAGAAATCAACCCTAATGATCAACCCTAATGATCAACCTAATAATCAACCCTAAATGATCTTTACATGTTGAAACACAAAAGAAGAAGTGTTCCATTCCTTCTTCATTGGAAAAGGATGCTTGGATAGCTCATGAGATTGATGACAAAGTTCAACAGCCCAGAGAGATAAAGAGAAGGCCTGGGAGAGAGGTGACTCTGGCACTCACACTCAGAAGATGGCAGAATTCCCCTCACTCCCACAATTCTTTGAGAAGTGAACCTCAAAAACACTGAAACTCTGCTTCAAATGTCAAACTCTTTTTTCAGGAGAGGGGAAATTCGGACCACACCCAGTAGTGCTCAGGGGCCACTCCCAGGGGACCTTATCAAACCAGAATCTGCCATATAAAAAGCACCTTAACCCCAGACTGTTCAACCCTTTTATTTTTTGTTTTTTGGTCTAGACCCAGAGATTCTCAGAGGTTGCTCCTGGCTCTACAATCAGGAATTACTCCTGGTGATGCTCAGGGGACTATACAGGATGACAGAGATAAAACCCATTCAGCAGGGTACAAGGCAAGCATCCTACCAGCTGTACTTCTCTCTGGCCCTCATAAAAGTTGAACTCTTTGGGCTGGTAAGCTTCCTTTTGACTGAGAGAGCTACCTCTCATTGAGGTCCAATTTAGAAGGGACCCATCAGACTAAGATGACTACCCTGGGACGCCCCAGAAAAGAGGGTACTGGGAGGGCTGCTACGAGTTATTCTAAGGGGCCTCCAGCGGGTCTCTGGGCAAGTGACCTGGGACTCAATTTCTTTCACAAAGAGGGAATTTGGAATATCATCATCTCTAAGGACCTCTAGATCCCTCACCCTAGGAGAAGTGGTGTCCTATGTTTTTCAGAAAAATGTTACGGGAAGCTTTTTAATATTTTGAGACACAGTTTAATGGCTGCTTCCTGATTCTCAGACAACAGGCAGGCACACATCTCTCCAAGAAGGGTCGGGCACTATTAGCTGGGGGGCCCCTGTGGCCGGCAAGGGTGGGAGCCAGGTCAACTATCCGGCTCAGTAACTGCAGACACGGGACTGGGCGGCGCTGCTGAAAGTGGGGATAGGGCAGCAGAGTGAGTGGGTGTGTGGTTGCCACTCCTCCCTGCAAGGGTCACAGGACGTGGGGATGAGTGTCTGGGGGTGGCCAGAACACTTCAGTGTCGAGATGGGGATGCATCCAGAGGCTGCTGAGACTCACACAAGGGGCTGAGGAAGGCCCTTGGGCATCTGCGTGAGGAGTGGGCCCCAGTGTGCAAGCCAAGCTCCAGATGACCCACTTTGTCTTAGCCACAACGGCCCCCGATCTGGAGCTGGGAGGGCGACAGGGGTGAGGCCAGGAGAGTCAGGCCACTCCCTCCTCCCACTCCAGAGTGGAGTGGACAGCCAAGGACCTGGGAAGTAACGGTTGGCTGTGCATGGCTTTTCTAAAGAGGGAGAAGGTAAGGTGCATGGGACGCAGAGGAGCTGTGGAGGGGAGGGAATGGTGGCCCGGCTCCATGCGCCCAGGTGGTTCCCAGGTCTGTGCGCCCAGGGAGGTCCTGGGTCTCTGTGCCCAGGTGAGTCCCAGCTCGTGTGCCCAGGCGGGTCCCAGATCCTTGCGCCCAAGTGGGTCCCAGCTAGATAAAATGTCACAGGAAGCTTTAAACCAATGTCCTTTTAATTTCCCACAAAAACAAAGATTCTTCTTACCAGATGATCATAGCACCAGTGCTTTTTTCACTTCGAAGGAAGTTCACAAGACATTTTTCCTCAATCAGATTTCCAAAATCATGTATTTCCAAAAACACACCCCAAATGATGTGTGGGAACTAATTCTGCACAGGCCCACTAAAATATATCTTGTTTCCATTCATTTTCCAGTCATGTTTCAACACAAAAGCATGGCCATGGCCCAGGACCAAATGGTAGCTGACTGGAAGACCATTCTGATTTGTATATTGGGGTCAATAATCCCTCTTTAGAAGGAAGAGAGAGAGAGAGAAAAGAGATAAAGAACCTGCCATAGAGGCAGGTTATGGGAGGGGGAGGGAATTGGGGCATTGGTGGTAGGAAATGGGCACTGGTGGAGGGCGGGGTGCTGGAATACTATGTGACAGAAACCCCCAAAGATGAACAATGTTGTAATTGTAAAAATAATTCCTCTTTAACCAATGTAATGTGATAGAGGAAACATGTCTCATGAGCTTCCTTTGAAATAAAAAGCACCAGTGCCGTGATCGACCTAGTAAGAGGAAGATTGGTTTCTCATGGAAAGTTGGAAGGCATGTTCTCACCTTCTCCTCCTCATACTTCTGAGGAATTTTGGAGACAAAGATCCCAGTCTTGACCAACCCCAAGGACAAAACCCACATTCCTGTTGCAATTGATGTCGAAATCTAAGATAAGCCAGAAGCAGAACCTTACATGAAGTCTCAGGAGAATTTTCTGCTTCTTCTCAGAGAAACTGTGGAAATTTAATGGTCCTCTCTGAATATCAGGAAAACTTGAACCCTGATAGACTAGCAGTGGGTCCTTTTATGGGTGGACATGAACAATTATCCCCTTTTACAGGGCATTATGATTTACTTTTGTGCCTCTTCTCCTTGAACAAAGATGGCCAGGATTACACTTTCATATGGTAAATGTAAGATCAGGAAAGCTGATCTTTGTATAGATGTGGTTGGAGTTCCAGAGATCCAACTAAAACTCTATAACTAGTGTTGTGTCCGCAGTTCAGTCTCTTCTCCCTCTAAGCTGCTTGCTCTGTCACTGCCAAGTTCACTCAGAAGCTCTCTGAGAATGTTTCTCACTCTCATGTGTTGTTGAAACAGCATATGTTACCAGAGCTCTCCACGAGCCAGGCTCCACTTTAGCTAATGAATATATATTATGCCCTTTAATCTCCAACAACACTGCACTCTTCTTTCCGAGCTTGTTAAAGGAAACTGATGGTATTGGAGAGAAGATCCAAAGGACTAGATTGCATACGTGGTGAGCACAGGACTCAGTTCCATCCCTGGCACTGAGTGGTTTCTCAAGCACCTCCAGGTATAAGTGCAGACGACCCAGCACTTCTGAGGATCCACCCACCAAAAAAATAAAGGACACTGATGCCTATCATGGTGAAACTAGGGAAGAAGAGTTAGAGGTCTGAATGCAGAAAGATGCTCAGGAGCTTCCTCAATGCAAGATCCTGGGTACTTCTCTCATGCCCTTTCTCCCATTTCCTTAGCACAATCTTAGCAGATGCTTGCATAGGCACTTTGTACATTCCCCCTCACATCACCCCCAGAGACCTGAGTTTCTTGTCTCCAAATTGCCTGCAATTTATTTTTCTTCTTTCAAGAACTGAAGAGTTAAAGGTACCATGTCTCCCATGGGTGGTTTCCTTGGAGTGCACTATGTAAGGCAGAAAATTACTTTTATCAAAGACCCCAGGAAATCTATGATAGCAGAGGATTCATTCTATCTGGAGAGTGCTATCCTAAAAGCTAGCCACAGCCCCTCCCATCAAGGGTATAATCACCTTTTGAAGAGGTGGAGAGTCAGGGTCCAGGCCAGAGGCGAATGAAACTTGAACATGTTCACGTAACCACAGCAAGACTGATGAATACCTGAGACATCGCCATGTGACTCTCTTTTGTGCATCCTATAGTCAGGCTGCAAACAGCCCTTGGCTGCGGACACCTTTCCAGGATTTTTGAAAAGCATGCATTTCCAGAAGATATAGATAAGGTGTGACTCCTGAGCAAATGGAATGCACATTTACTGCTCATTATGAAAGGGTTGGACTAGATATATGAGTATAAATCATCTCGCCTTCTTATTCCCCACCCTATGGAACAAGGTTTAGGGCACCAACAAAAATATGCCAGTAGTGTGACTACAGCCTTAGTTATGAGTAATAAAGTCTTGCCCCCTCACCCCAGAATCTCATGTCTTCTGCCAACAGTGACTAGCTAACTTATTAGAGTGGCATGCAGGATCCCGGATTCTTCATAATTTTTGTCCTTCATAAACTTGAGAAGTTTCAATAGAAGAGCAATGTGTCTCCAAAGAGAGCTTGGTTAAATTTGTTCTCCCCATTTTGAGTACCCAAGCACATTCTCTTAATCTCAAGGGAGAAGATATGAATCCTTACTTGTCAATGATTGGATTTACTGACACTTGCATAGGCCTCAGTGTGACTTGATTAGAGCAGTTTTGGACTCCGCTTTTCAGAAGTTTTTAAAGGCGAGCCTAGATCTCCAACCTTGTGCTGTGGGTCAGGCCAAGACATGCCTCAACACTCAGGCATGGGCAGCCCTAGTGTGGACTTCAGAGTGCTGGCAATAGCGGAAAAGATAGTGCTGTCCATACAAGAGACTGCTTTCTGCCCTTCTCCTGTATGAAGCATTTGCAATGAATAAACTTTTTCCCAGTGAATTGGCTCAGAGTCACCCAACACTAGTGCCAATATGTCACAATCTCCAAGACTCAGTTGGAATGTTTTTTTTGTACCCAGTTGTAAAACAAGTCTTTTTTTGCGAATAAATTGAGTCTAACCACTCTAGTTTTTTCCACCGAGATAACTTGCTAGAAAATTGGGAAATGGCTAAGGTGGGGGAAGAAACCTCCAGAAGTTAGAAATTGGGATCATTGTTCTAATCCTCTTTATTTGATTTGACTATCTTCTCTTCTATCCTCCCCCAAATATCCTCCATGGAGATATATTGGGAAATGACTGGATAGGGCTATCCTAATGATTCACTGCCTCCTAGAAGCCTCTGATCAGGAAGGGGAGGATGATGAGAGCACAGAGCCCTGGCATTACAGGTGGTCTAACATGTTCTCTTCCTTGCTAAACGTATCACTTCTATGGATCACAGCCTGAGCCACATCCTGGGGTGAAGCCTTCAAAGCCTTTCATCTAATATTGCTTGCCCACACTTGCCCTCTCTAAGCACTACTTAATATTGATGTAGGATTTGTCTCTCAAAGCACTGTCAACTATTAGGTTGCAGCGAAACCCTAGTTTTTAGTCAGGGCAGATATTGCAAAACCCATTTTATTATTGAAGGCATCAAAGCTTAAAGGGGTTCAAAGATGTGAGGTTTCTCAACATCTTTCCAACCATATTTCCTTCATGGGGCTCCTTGTCATACTGGTTAGCAAGCATGACCCCTTCCAACCTTGGCTTTATTTATTTATTTATTTATTATTCATTATTTGTTTGTTTTATTCATTTGTTTATTTAATCACATGAGATGGACCATTACAGACTTGTTCATGCTTGGATTTCAGTCACACAGTGTTCCAATACCCATCCGCCCATCAGTGTACATTTCCCAACACCAATGCAATGTCCCTAGTCTCCCTCCCACCAACTCCTATATCCCTACCCTGTCCCATTCTGCCTCTATGGTAGGTGCTTCTCTCTCCTCTCTTTCTCCTCTCCTCTCCTTTTTGTGTGTTGTGGTTTGCAATATAGATACTGAAGGGCTATCATTCATATACCCCTACCTACTTTCAACACTCAGTTCTAGTCCAGAATGACCATTTCCAACTATTACTGTCATACTGGTCCCTTCTCTATCTTACCTACCCTCCTCACACTACCACACTTGTAGTAGATTCCAACCATTAACCAGTACTTCTGGCCTTGTTTTCCCTGGCCTTGGATATTAGTCCCATACTATTTTTATGCACCATAAATGAATGTAGTCATTCTGTACCTGTCGTTCTCCTTCTGACTTATTTCACTCAGCACGACACTGCATTTATAGGCAACCTTCATGACTTCATTTTTTTCTAACAGCTGCATAGTATTCTACTGTGTAGATATATCATAGTTTCTTATCTAGTCATCTCTTCTTGGGCACTCAGGTTGTTTCCAGATTCTGGCTTTTGTGAATAGTGCTGCAATTAATATAGAAGTACAGATGGTGTTTCAGCTGTGTGTTTTTGGGACCCCAGTGTGTATTCTCAGTAGTGGTATTGCTGGGTCAAATGAGAGCTCAATTTCTAGTCTTCTGAGGAGTGTTTAAATTGTTTTTCCAAAGGGCTTGACCTTTTGGGTGTCACAGACAGCATTCCCACTGGCAATAAATGAGAGTCCCTTCCTTCTCATATCTGTGCCAGCACTAGTTGTTCTTGTTCTTTTTATTTCTTCTTGAGTTACATCTGGTGATGCTCAAAAGTTGCTCCTGTCTCTGCACTTAAGAAGCGCTCCTGGCAATGCTCAGGGAACCACATGGGATACCAGAGATGGAACCCAGGTCTGCCACATGCAAGGCAAATTCCTGCCTACTGTACTAACTCTCCAGCCCTGTTCCTGTTCTTTTGGATGTGTGCCAGTCTCTGTGGGGTGATATGATATCTCATCATTGATTTTGTCTGCTACTACCTGATGATCAGTAATGTAGAGCATTTTTTCATGTGCCTTTTGGCCATTTGAATTTCTTCTTTGAGGAAGTTTCTGTTCATTTCTTCTCACAGTTTTTGATGGGGTTGGCTGTTTTCTTCTTGTAAAGTTCTAACAGTACCTGATATATCCTGGATATTAACCCCTTATAAGACATGTGTTGGTGAATGATTTTTCCCATTCCATTGCTGTCTTTGTATCTTGGTGACTGTTTTTGAGGTTCAGAAGCTTCTTAGTTTAATGTAATCTCATTTGTTTATCTTTGCTTCCACTTGCTTCGTCCATGATGTTTTATCTTTTTTGGTGATGTTTAAGCCTTTAGTTTCAATGACATGGAGGGTTTGGGTACATTTCCTCCCATGGACATTATGGATTCAGGTCTGATGTCGATGTCTTTAATTCATTTTGATCTGACTTTTGTGCATGGCATTAGATAGAGGTCTGACTTCATTCTTTTACATGCAGCTGTCCAGTTTTCCCAGCACCACTTGTTAAAGAGGATTTCATTGCTTCACTTCATATTTCTTGCTTCCTAATCAAAGACTAAATTATCATATATTTGATGATATATGTCAGGACATGCTATCTTCATTATTACCACTTTGCAGTTCAGTTTGAATTTGGGGAAGATGATGCATCCCATCTTCTTTCTCACAAAGATTGCTTTAGCTATTCATGGAGGTTTATTGTTCCATATGAGTTTCAGGAGTGTTTGACAATTTCTTTGAAAAATGTCATGGGTATTTCAAGGATAGCTAAAGCAATCCTCGGGAAAAAGAAGATGGGAGGCATCACCTTACCCAACTTCAAACTGTACTACAAGGCAGTAGTAATTAAAACAGCATGGTATTGGAATAAAAACAGACCCGTGGACCTATGGAATAGAATTGAGTATCCTGACACCCAACCTCAAACACATGATCATTTAATCTTTGATAAAGGTGCAACAAGTCTAAAATGGAGTAAGGAAAGCCTCTTCAATAAGTGGTGTTGGGAAAACTGGGCAGCGACATGTAAAAAAATGAATTTGGACCTGTGTCTAACACCATGCACAAAAATCAGATCAAAGTGGATTAAAGATCTCAATATCAGACTTGAATCCATAAAGTACATTGAAGAAAATATAGGAAAAACCCTCCATGACATTGAAGCTAAAGGCATCTTCAAAGATGAAACATCTCTAACAAAGCAACTAGAAGAAAAGATAAATATATGGGACTACATGAAACTAAAAAGCTTCTGCACCTCAAAAGAAACAGTGACTAAGATACAAAAGCAGTCCACAGAATGGGAAAGAATATTCACCCAATACTCATCTGATAAGGGGTTAATATCCAGGATATATCAGGCACTGGTAGAACTTTACAAGAAGAAAACAAACAACCCCATCAAAAAATGGGGAGAAGAAATGAACAGAAACTTCAGCAAGGAAGAAATTCGAATGGCCAAAAAACATATGAAAAAATGCTCATCATCACTAATCATCAGAGAGATGCAAATCAAAACAACAATGAGATACCACTTTACACCACAGAGACTGGCACATATTCAAAAGAACAAGAACAACAAGTGCTGGCGTGGGTGCGGGGAAAAGGGGACACTCATCCATTGTTGGTGGGAATGCCGGCTGGTACAGCCTTTCTGGAAAACAATATGGACATTCCTCCGAAGACTAGAAATTGAACTCCCATTTGACCCAGCCATACCACTCCTGGGAATCTACTCTGGGAAACCAAAAATACGCAGCGGAAACACCATCCCTACTTTTATGTTCATAGCAGCATTATTCACAATAGCCAGAATCTGGAAGCAACCCGAGTGCCCGAAAATAGATGACTGGATAAAAAGCTTTGGTACATCTACACAATGGAATACTATGCAGCTGTTAGGAAAAATGAAGTTATAAAATTTGCCTACAAATGGATGGACATGGAGAAGATTATGTTGAGCGAAATTAGCCAGAAGGAGAGAGACAGTTACAGAATGACTGCATTTATCTGCATAACATAAATATATAGGTACATATTATGATACCAATATCCAAGGTCAAGTGAAACATACATCAGGAGGTCCTGTCAAAGGTGGAAATTATCAGAAACGTGTGGGAGTCAGGGGCTAGGTAAGACAGAAAATGGAACAGTGTGCTAACAATTATGAGGGTACTAATGCCAACCTAGAACTGAGCATTAAATAGAGGCAAAAAGGATACACATGACAACCCTTTAATGTATGTTCTGTAATCCATAGTCTGGAGAGGAAGGAAAAGAGAAAGATAGAGAAATGGAAAGAAATAAAGAACCTGCCATGGAGGAGGGCTGGGGGAGGGGGGAGGGAACCGGGGACGTTGGTGGTGGGAGATGGGCACTGGTGGCGGGATGGGTGCTGCTACACTGTATGACCAAAACCCAAATATGAACTTTTTAATTGTATATCTTTGTAATTGTAAAAATAAAAAAATTAAAAAAAATAAATAAATGTAAAAAAAAATGTCATGGGTATTCTTATAGTGATCACATTGAATTTGTATAGACGCTTTGGGGAGTATTGCCATTTGACAATGTTAATTCTCCCAACGTGATCAGAGTGTGTGTCTCCATTTCTTCGTGACCTCTTTATTTCATGATGTTTTTTAGTTTTCTTTGTCCAGGGTATGTTTTGGAGTCTATTTATTAGTGTCTCTTTTTAGCTGGTACCCATTAAACTTCTTGAATCTGGATGCCTACATTTCTCCAGCTCTGGGAACTTTTCAGCAATGATTTCTTTAGCTGTTACTACCTCATTGGGGTTGCCTCTCTGTCCCTTTGGGATGTTGATTTTTAGACTATTCCTTCTGAATTCATTCCAATGTTCATTTGACTGCTGTTGAACTATTTGGAGGTCTTTTTTCCATCTTCAGTTGTTATTTAAGTGCTTTCTACAGCTCATTGTCAATCTCATTGATTCTGTCTTTGGCTATTTTCATTCTACTATTGAATGCACCATTGAGTTTTATTATTTCGTCTACTTTTTTTATTAATGACACTTCTGTTTGTAGTTTTCTTATTTCTTCTTCCATTTCCTCTTGTATTTTATTGGTTGTCCATTCACTGTTTTTTTTTCATATCTTCCTTATTTTATTGGATATCTATTCCATTGTTTCTTTGAGTTCATTAAACATTCATATTATTTCATCTCTGAATTCTTTATCAGAGAGATTATGTATGTGGATATGGCTTGTTGGGGCATCAGGGCTCTTTTCTTCATCCACTCCTTGTGGTGGGTATCTGCATTGTTTCCCTATGATGCCATGGTAGTCTGGAGGTTAGTCCTTCTAGTGTACTATCAGTGGCCCCCACTCCCTGACAGATAGGACTCTGGGGGTGCTCCATAGATGTAGGTCTCCTCTTTCCTCTTCAAGGATATTGCCTTCCTCTTTGGTGGTCCTGTGTGACTTGTGCAGGGCCCTCTAGCGCTGATTCAGAAGATGTGTTCTCAGGCCTGAACTAACTTTTAAATTGGGGTTGTATTGATTCTTGTGTTCACCATTATTTTTGTGAGTTTGGGAGATATATTGATTGGAATAGGTTAATGGAACATTGGCCTAATGTGTTTGGGATAGCTAGGCTGCCCTCATGAGAGTTCAGTTTAAGAGACCAAAATGTAGGTTCAATGCCGTATGGAAGGGGAGATGTAATGGCGGGTATGTGAGCAGCTGCCACCCAGAAAACCATGTGCTCTGCCTGGGAGAGAAGGGCCATGTGTTGGTACAGGTTATGAAGTCACAATTTGAGACCCACTGCTAGTTTCTGAACTTCTAAAAATGTAGATGTTCCCTCTGATGTAGGCATTTATCTGAGCACCTGGGGCTGAAGAGGGCCTCTCTTTGCTGCCACCTTGCACTGTGCATCCCCATGTTTCCTTCTTGTGACCTCACTGTCCTACTTACTGGTCCACTAGTCTCATACCATGGACCCCCGTTTATGTGACTTTTACCTGTGCACCGTTGGAATATCCTTGGGGACCCACCACAGCAGGTTAAGAAAAATGCTGACTTAGGTCACAAGGTGATGGTTGTGTAGCACATAAGAGCTAGAACTGCTTGGTTCTAGGTTCATGATCCTATTTATCATACTATTTAGGTTGCAAGTGAGAGGGGGCACAATGGGAAGATGATTTTTCAGAATTAAATGACTTGTCCATGATCACATAGGATGTGAGTGACTGTGGAGGCAGAACTAGAGATCACACCCCTCCTTCCCAGTGGTCAAATGGACAGAGTTCATCTGAAACAGCAAAGCTACCTTTGACAGACTGCCTAGCTGCTCAGTCAGTGTCCCAAATCCAGGCACTAAGGACACCAGAGTCAACTGCTTTGGTCTACTGCAACAGAGTTTCCAGTCTCTGTTCTTCCCAGAAGAACCAAATGGGCTTTGGAATCTGCTTTCCTAGATCAGTTCTTTGCTCCCTGTGTTACCTTCCATTTTCCCCATCTTCAGTACCCTACTCTGAATGATGACATAATAGCGACCATCTCCTGAGGAGAAACAATTGTACATAGAATAATAAGTACACTGAAGCTATTATTATCAACCATGGGTGGGGATTTGGCAGGTGGAAAGAAGTTTCAGAGACAAATGAGAAGGAAGACAAATGAGCAAAGAGGACAAAAAGGAAGAAGCCAGTCATAAGAGTCCTGTGCCTTGGTCAGAGAGCCTGGACCAGAAATGTCATCCTTGGCTCAACCAACAGTCACTGTTCCCAGCTTTCCAGGGAGATCTGGTTCAGATGATAGGAAACTGGCAGACTTGGGAAAGTCAAAGTCCCCGGTGTCTCTCCTGCCTTTGCCTTTGGGGTAGGTTTCAGAGAAGCAGCAGTGCTGGATACTATCTGGTGAGTGAATGCTAAGCCTCAATTGCTATAGGAATGCTGAGCCCAAGAAAAGATAGGAAGATGAGGAGAAGGGGGCAGGAGGAAAGGGAGAACAAGGGGGAGGAAGAGGAGGAAGGGGAAAAGGAAGAGGAGTGAAATGAGGAGGAGGAAGAAAAGGAGGTGAAGGGAAGGGGAGGGAGAGGACAAGGAGGAGGAAGAACAGAAGGGGAGGAAGAAGATAATAAGGAGGAGGCGGGAAGGGAAGGAAAAAGAGAGGAAGGAGAAGAGGGAAGAGGATGTGGATGGAAGGAGGACAATGAGCAGGAGGAAGGGACATGAAGGAAGAAAGAGAAGGGGAAAGGAAGAGGAAGAAAGAAAGAAGATAGGGAGGATGGACAGGAAGTGGAGGGAAGGGAGGCCCCCTGCCAAGGACCAGGGTATAAGAGTTTCAAATGTCTAGCCCTGTCAAAGAAGGTCTGAGGGAAATAGTTTTACAGACACAGAAAGTGGCTTCTAACCTAGAACTGAGCATTAAATAGAGGCAAAAGGATACACATGACAACCTTTTAATGTATGTTCTGTAATCCATAGTCTGGAAGGGAAGGAAAGGAGAAAGAGAGAGAAAGGGAAAGAAATAAAGAACCTGCCATGGAGGTGGGCTGGGGAAGGGGGGAGGGAACCGGGGATGTTGGTGGTGGGAGATGGGCACTGGTGGAGGGACGGGTGCTGGAACACTGTGTGACCAAAACCCAAACATGAACTTTTTAATTGTATATCTTTTTATTTGTATATCTCACGGTGGTATAATAAAATACTTAAAAAAAAGAAAGTGGCTTCTGTAACTATATATATTCACCAGAACTATTCTCCTAAGATGTGGCCTTCATGCAGTAGATAAACGCTTGCCTATCTTCAAACTCCAGAAAGAAAGCAGCAGAGACAAAAATCCCTCATAAAAGTTTCCAGCACTATTTCAGAACACTATGAGTTCTTGCAAAAGGAAATTGACTACCCATGTTTTTTAAGTTTTGCAGAAAATGAGAATGACTTTAAGAGAAGTCACTCTACTGCATTTATTTGCATGACATAAATATATATGTGTACATATTATGATACTAATATCCAAGGTCAGGTGAAACATGGATCAGGAGGTCTTGTCAAAGGCGGAAATTATCACAAACATGTGGGAGTCAGAGGCTAGGTAAGACAGAGAATGGAACAGTGTGCTAATAATTGTCGAAAGTACTAATACCAACCTAGAACTGAGCATTAAATACAGGCAAAAGATAGACATGACAACCTCTTAATGTATGTATTGTAATCCATAATGGAGAAACGAAAGGAAAGGAGGGGGGGAAGAGATAAAGAATATGCCATAGAGGCAGGCTAGGGAAGGGAAGGGAATCGGGGACATTGGTGGTGGGAAATGGGCACTGGTGGAGGGATGGGGGCTGTACGACCAAAACCAAATTATGAACATCTTATGAACATCTTTGTAATTGTATATCTCATGGCGGAATAATAAAATATTAAAGGAAAGAGAGAAGTCACTCTAATAAAAAAAAAAAGGTAATAGAGTCAAGTAGAGGAGAATTGAGACATATTTCTGACTTTCTGGAAGAAAATTCATGAATCAGGGATGGGTCCTAAAATTAGAAAAGCAAGGGAGGTTGAATAAAGCCTTCTCATCTGACTTCAGGTTTGAATAGAGGTGATCAAGTAGAGATGAGCCAAAAACAAACAAGTTTCGGGGCGGAGCAACAGCAATAGCTGTTGGGCATTTGCCTTGTCCGCAGCTGACCAGAGTTTCGATCTTCAGCATCCCATATTCCACCAAGCACCGCCAGGAATAATTCCTGAGTGCAGAACCAGAAGTAACCACTGAGCCCCCACCCCAAAAAAATAAGACAAACGTGTTTCTGTTCTGGAAGACTTAACTCAGTCACTGCTGACAATGTGATAGCAAGTCAAGAGAGAAGAAAATGCAGGGAACTAGTTGTCTCAACTTTCTTGACTTTCTTCCCACCGGAGTGATCTAGTAGGAAAGGGTCTCAGAGGATAGGGTTGAGGTTAGAGGAAACAATATGGTTTCTGTTTTGAAGTCACTATGCAGTTAAATCTGCAGTCGTATTCAACCAACCATGCCAGGACAATGCGTCCCCTAACTAAACTCTCCAACTTCCCTGGAAAAGATGGGAACAGCCAGATAGGGCCTCTCCTCCTTCCAATACTACTTTGCTGGTAGGGAGTATGGGCTCCAATGGCCTTTCATCACAGCCTCATTAACTTTTAAATTTAATGGGGCTGAGCTGTCTGTGCTAATAAGACCCACAGTCTCAGCAGAAGATTTGAACACTGGGATGTCCTGTTTCCTGCAGGAAGGAGGGAGCTGGTATGCAGAGAAACTGGGGGCAAGGCAGAAAGTGGGGGAGCAAAGAAAATGCTGGCACTGGAGTCTTCGCTTCCTCTCTTCTTGCTCAGTGTCCAAGTAATGAAACTAGGCCGGCACAGCTTCTTCTGCAGCCCAAGAATTCGTTTCGAGCAATTTGGAGTCAATTGAATGAACAGGAATAAATGAGCAGATATTGCAGTTTAGGGCCGACTGCTCCAAGGCCCCAGGCAGTGATTAGAGGCCACAGTCCTTTTTATGCCCCCAACAAGGAGACAGGTGAAATTTGGTCCAGTTAAGAGCTCCGAGCAGGAGATGTGGTAGTGAGGAGTAGGTTGGATAATTATACTCAGGGCTAATACTGGGGCGATGGCCATGCCACCAGGAACTGAGAAATAATTAAGTGATTGAGTAAAAGATTGAAACAGTGGGAGGCAGTGATTGCTTTGTTAGGCCTATGGATGTACAGGGATAAAAGTGTCCTCGTGGGAGGGAAAGCCAATTGCTACTCCTGGTAGACCTTGTCTGCTCTTGGACTCTGTCCCAACCCTGATTCACTCTCCCTAAGCAGCAGGGAAAACAAATCTCTTGTGCGCTCTCTCTCTCTCTCTCTCTCTCTCTCTCTCTCTCTCTCTCACACACACACACACACACACACACCCCCCATACACAATACTTCCCTGAAGTGAATCACCAGGTTTGCTTACTCCCCCCATAACCTTCTATCAGCTATTCCTTGTGATCAAGGTCACAGATTTTCAAGATGGTGGTCCAATGTCGTTGTACCACCATGACTTCATATGCTCATTATCTTTGGGACAAGCAAGCAGCACTGGTTGGTCAATCCATGAGTATCCAATTAACCTTGACTGACCATCTTAGGCAAGCGTTTAGGAGAGTCACCTGAGAGCAGGTGCTCCATCTTTACTGGGGTGCCTGCTCCTTGGACTTTTTTGCTTCCCTCCACTATCCTGAGGACAAAGCCCAAAGCACCACTGTCTCTGAAGCTCTCACTATACATAGAATTTTTTGTATGTTGCAGCAGCACCAACACTATAAAAATGAATAAACTATAGTCCTGCGCTCAAGGAAGTAAAGTGGAGAGAGATGGGCAAAAAGCTTTTCTGCCTCTATTACAGAAAATCCCATGTGGGAGGTACTAGAAGAGCAAAGAAGACTTAGCGGTAACACGCCACAAGCTAAGTAGGGATGCCTTCATGTTCTGTGAGCTGAGTCTTGAAAGCCAAGGATGAGGATATAGCCACACAGAGAAATGACCTTAGTTCCAGGCAGCGAAAAATGCAATAGATGCCGAAACATGGAAGTAGAAAATCATGGGCTCATGTAGAGAAATACCAATGACCCAGTATTATGAGAACAGCAGGTACTGGGGAGAGAGAATTTACCCAACCCATCATAAGTGCCACTGGAGGATTTCTATCTCTGTGAGCAGGATGGGAGGAGAGGAACAAAGGGGCATGTTGCTCTTTTTTAACTCTTGGAGAATGAATTTTGTGGAGGAAGATTAAGAGCAAGGAAAGTTTTTCAGAAGCAAAGGTGAAAGACCAGTACAGATGAGGTGTGTTGGTGGTCTAACGCAGAGCAGCTGGTCTTGGGGAGCTAAGAAACGCTTCAAAGATTGAGCTTGATTGGCTGCAGTGAATGGCAAAGCCTCAAGAACACAGATGACTAAAGCATTTCTGGCTCCAATGACACTGGGGCAGGAGGAGAGTCAGACCTCTTATACTGGAGGATATCCATTTCCTTTGGATTGCACCCCCTTCTCTCTCTCTCTCTCACACACACACACACTCACACAAACAAACACACACACACACACACACCAATAAAAGTCCCAACTCGATGGTGGCTGAAAAGTCAGACTTCTCTTCTGCTCATGGCATTCTTTGATTCTGGAAGAGGTTTGAGAAAGTAGGCATGAAATCATTTAAACAGGTGAAGCCCAAGGGTCTTGGGATAACCTCATGGAGATACTTACAAGGAGCCTCAAGCCCACCTCCCAGCACCCTGCCACTATGTAGCTGAGCCTCACAGGGAAAAGCTGTGACTTCTCTGGACTTCAGTGACCTTGTCTATGAACCAGTACACCCACCTTCCTCAAACCTTCTGGAGATATATGTGGCCATGTGTGAGGACATGGTCAGCACAAATAGATACACATGAAGATACACATGAGGACTCTCAAGAAGGTGAATGGAAAGAACTTAAACACCTTTGTGCAGGGTGTTAAGAAAAATGTTTTTAGCATACAGTACTTCTCTTTGTTGCTTTCTGGTTTGGGGACACTTGGCAGTATTCAGGGATTAGTACTGGCTCTGTGCTCAGTGGATCACCTGCATTGCTAGGGATCAAACCTTGATTAAACACAAGCAAGATGAGTGCCATACTCACTGTACCATCTCTCTGGCTCTTTTTCATTACTTTTAAAGAACATGGAAGAACCAAGAAGTGCTGCATGCTGACCTTGAACTCCTTTCCTCACTGGTACTGCAGAGTGGAAGAATGACAGCACCCATGCACTCCTCTATGTCTATAGAGGCCCAGGCCTGCTCCCACTCTTCACAGATAAGACATCACAGCTGGAGAGGGAAAGAGGGTCCCTGGAAGAGGAACCCAAGGGCTCACACGCAGAATGTCCACTCTTCAGTAGAGCTTTGAAACCATGGGGGCCTTGGGCCACAGCAGCTTCTTTGCTGGCAAATACACCTCCCCACCCTTCACCCCCACCAACCAGCCCACAGGTCACCCTGCACTCCTAAATAAAGAAGGAGTCATTGGAGACCCAGAGTGCAAAGCTCTCTGAAGTTTCAGAATTAGAAAACACATATAAAGCCCCATCCTAATGAGGCTCTGGCTCCTTATGTCAAGCCCAGAACATTTTCTGGATTTAAATAATGCAGCACTGAATGCAGATGGGTGGCTGAAAGCAGCGGGTGGCGAGCTGAAACTGGAAATGAATCAGAGCTCACAGGCCAGTCTCAGGATCAACAGAACAGGAGAAGTACAGCAGCTAAATAAAAAAAGGAAAGGGTTGTCTGGGGTTTACTGGGGGGAGAGGAAGATGACACTGACCTGGGCAGAGCTCCCTGTAACTTGAGGGAGGGCCAGGACAAGCTGGCCAGAGGGGAGCCAGCAAGGCAGATGAAATGGAAACTCAGCTCAGTCCTTCAGGGAGGGTCAGTGTTCTGTCCTATGAGAGGAGTGTCTGCAAGAGTGAGCCCCAAAGCACAGCTCTTGAGAGATGTGATTCCAGCACACACTGGTGTAGGAAGCAGCCCATCCCACCTGGGCTTCCGGAAGTGCTCACACTAGTATCTGGAAGGATCTGAGAAGGCCCGTAGAGACAAATATATATGCTGCTGGCACTTTCCCACAGTCACCACAGACCCCTTCCTCACAGACTTGACCAGCAGAGATGCAGCTGGAGACCCCTCTCCCCTCCTGCCCTCCCCCTTTTCCCCCACTTCACAATGGCCTTAATGGGGGCTGAGAACTAGAGCACCAAGTCTCCATGAATAGGTAAACTCATTGCAGACTGTTTGGTTGATGATGTGGTGCAACCCCCATTAATGAAATGGAAACATTGAATTGGCTGGAGAGGAGTCAGACTGGAATTCAATGTGATGACTACTTCTTGCAAACTCAAGCCTCCCATGCAGGGACAGGGCCAGTTCCTGAGCAGTCACTGACATGGCCATGACTAGGGGGATAGATGGGGCTTGATCCAAAATAGCAGTGATCTTCAAGTAGGCACCAAAAACGGGGGCCTAGGGGACATTCTATAGATGTTTAGGGAGAAAAAGAAAAGTCAAGTGGCCTGAGGAATACCACAGGGCTTAAATGCCCCACACTGGTTTAATTCTCCCATACCACATGGGGTCCCCTGAGTACCACAGGAGTGATCTCTAGCACAGAGCCAGGAGTAGTTCCTGAATACCACCATGTGAGACCCAAATGCCCACAAAAAAAATGGAAAGTCAAGAAGCTCTCCTGCTGTGTTAGAACATTATATGACTGAGACCCAATCATGAACAATCTTATAACTGTGTATCTCACTGTGATTTAATAAAAAAAATTTAAAGAAACTCTCTGCAGAGGGTCTTAAATGAAGACTTGCATATAGTGGAAAAGTGACCTACAGGTGTGGTAAAGTTGGAGGGGGCTCAGTGGAGTTCCAAGTGGGATGAATGGAGATCACCAGCCAAGACCATGTTATAGGTTCCACCAGTCTTTAGTCTTCTTTCCTCATGGATAGTCACCCAGCAAGGACACCCATTCCTTTAGAAATCCACGGAAAAAGGAAAGACAAGTCTCTGGTTCTCTGCGAGCCTGACTCTGAGAGTTCTGGGAAGAGAATGGCTTAATCATGAGCAATCATGCCCATTGATAACAGAAGATGCATGGCCAGTGTCCAGGGTGGCCCTGTGCCAATGCAACGGCAGGAAATGGCCTGGTTTGGGCAGCATAATAGCACCCCCACTCATACACACAAGGGGGGCAGTATTCCCATGATCACCTCCAGGTCTGTCCCCTCTCTGGGGTACCAGTGACCCAGAATGAAGGCATTTCCAATGCAACCTGGACCCCTAGACTCTCTCAGCATGGAACAAAGACTCTCTCAGTAGCCGACCTTCTCCCTGTCCACAGACCACTATTACAGTCACTATGGAGTCAGCCTCTGACATGAAGAAAAAGAGCAATTAGAGGCTTTTGTCTATGCCCAGCACCCAGACTGACATCACCCTCCAGGCTCTCGATCATGGGGCTCCTGGTCAACACCCATCTCTCCCCACCACTGCCCGTCAGGAAGTCAAGGCTGATCTATGTAGGGGAGAAAAGTCATGAGTTCCACCTCCACATCTAGAGAGGTCAGGGCCCAGGGGATCTGGTGAATTGCATGGGGCAAGCACGGAGATAGCCCAGAATCTATAGAAATGCTGAGAAGGCTGAGGGAGGTCACTGGGACAGCTCTCAGCCCTCCATGCTATAGCCATCACTACCCCAGATTCTGGCAAGGTGAGTAGAGGACACAGACCAGAGGCTACTCTTATCTTCTTCCCACAGTCTGCACCCCTCTGAACTCCCACACCCAACCCCAAGAAGTCCCAGGCCTTGCTTCGTACAGATCTCAATAGTCTCCAGTCTTCAGGAGAGGTCATGAGTCTCCCTGGCTGCTATGAGGCACCTGCTGTGTGCCAGGCACTGACTGGGGAACAAACATAATAGGATGCAGAACCAGTTCCCAACCCCAAAGAGTCTCCAACTGATGAAATGGCCAAGGCTCAGTGCTCCCTGGGGTGGGCAGGTAGCCAGGAAAGACTCCAACAGGGAGCTCAGAAACAACTTCCCACAGAACTGGATGTGGGAGTTAGACTTAAAAAACGTGGCAGAACTCAGCCAAAGCAAATGAGATCAGAGAGGAAAGTGGGGCTCACCTACTGAGACTGCCTTCCCTGTCCCTACACCTCACAGGAAGAGCTGGAGAAGTCCCAGATGAAGAGCAAGAGAACTCTGCAATCCTCTCGCCTCTGCAAAAAATACTTCCAGTGAAAGTACCTGGACCAAATCCCGTCTGCGTCACCTGATGCCTGCTTGAAGTTCTCACTAACCATGAAGCCTTTGTTTGCCACCTATGAAATGGGGAGGTCTTCCTCTGCCCTGTCGAAGGCTGGAGCAGAAGAATGAGTGTGTGGCAGCTAAGCCAGAGCTCAGGAAAGATCAGGCAGTTTGGAGCCATCAGTTTTCTCTCCCCTCTGAACTATGCAGTGTCCGTCAAGAGGATAATCCTTCCTCTCGCTGAATAAATTCCCCTAATTTGCACCATTTTGAGCACTGGGATGGTTCCATTTTTTTCTCATTCTTCTCCATGCTCTGAGCCCTGAAGTTCTCCACAGTCCACAGTCCCCTGTGATACTAAAATGACCTCCCTTCTGTGATGTTTCTATGTTTCAAGAGGGGAAAAGATATGCCCTGTGTTAAACAAGTTTTTATTTGTCCAGGACCATTCTTGATATCATGTGGTTCTTATTCCCTTTACTACGATTTGTATTGAGGAAGTAGGGGCAAGGTAAGGAGCTCAGAAGTAGGGCTAATTTCATCCCAAAATCATCTGTGTGAAGACAGGCTTTGTCTCTCCTGTCCCCTGCTTAAGCGCCAGCACCTAGCACCAGGCCTAAGAGCCAACATGTCCTCAGTATGTATTTGAGTAAATAGTTGAACGTAGGCATGCAGGCTAAGAGGTTCTTTCAGAGACCCTATGCCATTCTCTGGATTCTCATCAGGCAAATAACGAGAAGTCCAGGATTCCCTCACATGAGACGCCTTGCATTAAGCCTCCCTCCTCTCTTCCTCCAGTTAGCCTTTAAATGCAAGGCAGGACTTGGATTTTTCTCATCTACCTTTCATCTTGTTAGTTTCAGTCCATTGTACTGGTCTGCCTGGACCGTTTCTGAATTTTCATTCTGTCATCCAACAATATTAGCTCTTTCATATAGCTTTGCTTCATCTAGCAACGTGTTCTGCTGCCCTTATGTCTTCATGCATCTGAAGATGAAATGTCAAAGGAGAAAGACACGCTCCATGGCTCTTTAGAGAAATGGACAATGTCTCCACATGACCCAGCATTGTAGCTTCTTGACTGACACTGGTTCATTAATCAACACATCTTGAGGACAATTTTTTCAGCCATAGAGGAAGTCACCACCAGTCAATATTACCCGTTTTTTGTCCATAGGGATGCTATTGGAAACACTGCTAAATCCATGGTTCAGTTAGATCCTGTGTTCTATGAATAAGCACCATGGAGGGGCTACCTCCAGAGTACCAAGCCTACTGTATCCCATTTCATTCAATCCTCACCACAATGTCACCGGCAGCTACCGGACAGGGAAGAGTAGGGGCAAAATGAGCTGGGCTGAGTTTGACTCTCCACTCTGCCTTGCAGACCAGGCCTTCTTAGAAACGGGCTAGCAGAGCAGACCATCTGTTGACACCAACCTTGGCAGCTTGATGGCCCAGGTTAATCCCATGGGTTGAGGCAGGGGCCTCCCACATGATGGTTTGGAGACCCTGACTCCAGGCATCTAGTGATTCCTCCTTAGAGCCCTGTACGGGATCATCTCCATCCAAACCAAACCAACCAAAATGAAGAGAGAGAGAGAAAGAGAGTGATGGAAGGGTTTCCAGAGCAGATGCAGCTCTGCCTTATGGCTCTCTGCCCACGTTCCATTGGCTGGGACACATCACATGACCAGTCACAGACAATGTAGAGGAATCCTACTGCAGGTGATTCGTAAACTGCCCTAGGCTCTTCTGTGCCACTGATATAAGCCCCTGTTCCCTATATAGGAGTAAGCAGTGATCCCAGGAAAAAACCAATTGGAGATAGCATGGAAAGAGAGGAGGGAGCCATAGGGAGGAAAGGCGCAGGAAGAAAAGGAGAGATAAAGAATGTGATTATGACTGTGGAGGCTGGAAGCTCTGATCTCCATCTGCAGCATGGCCAGCCTCGACATTCAGGCAGACAGGACATTGCAGATGCATGTGAATGCAGTCTGGAGGTAGAATACTTTGCTCTGAAAGCAGAGAATCAGGGTGCAAGTTTGAGACCCATGCTGTTCCCAAAGACACTCTGTTCTGTGCAACTGCTGGCTGCCCTGTTGGGCTCTGAGCCGAGCTGAGTCTTCATCATCCTCTATAGAAGACACTTTCTCCAGCTACAGAGGTCTCTGGACCACCAGTGCAAAATTACTGATCCCAATTAATATCCTGGAACATCACTAGCTCCTACTAGTGTCCCAGAGTCTCCCTCCCCATGGCAAGTCCCTTTCCACTCCTCTTTCCAGCCATGCACTCCCTGGTTTCAATAGGCCTTTGAAAACTATCAAGCACTACGAGAAATTTCAGGAAAGAGACTCAAGGCACCCCTATCAGAAAGGCCTCTCTCTCCTCTTGTCCCTGTTGGCAGAGCAATGACAGCACAATGTGGGTTCCCCAGTGCACTTGCCCATAGCTTCATCCGCCAAGGCTGTGATTGCACCACTCATCTGCCTTTGACCTGGTCACTAGCCACAGGAAACAAATCTGAGGAACAAGACTTCAATTTGTGCTAGCTTGGGTAGGCAAAGGGTGTCTTCCCAGGATGTCTATATATTAGCATCCCTGGAACTTTGACTGTCTCCTTCCTGTGCAAGGGACTTTGCAGATGTGATTAAAATTAACACCCTGAGCACTTCCAGGAGTGACCCCTGAAAATTAAAGTCAGGAGCAGTCCCTGACCTCTGCTGGTATGGCTGAACGCCCTCCCCCCCAAACTGATACCTCTAAGGTGGGAGCTGACCCCAGCTGACCACTTGTGTCCTTGAAAGTGAAGAACCTTCCCCACACTGCCATGAAAGGGTGGTATAGCTACAGAAGGATCAGAGAAACATGGTACCAACACTGCCTTTGAAGGTCCTGGAGTCCAGTTAGAGAACTGGAGAAAACAAGGGAGGGAAAAGAAAGCAAAGGAGGGAAAGAAGGGGTTCACTCCACCCGGAACCTCCAGAAGGAAATGCAGTAGCAGCACACTTGGACAGCCACATCAGATTCAAAAATAAATAACATTTTTAAAAAAACAGTGATAGCAGGCCGGAGCGATAGCACAGCGGGTAGTGCGTTTGCCTTGCATGCGGCTGGCCTGTGCCGGCCTGGGTTCGATCCTCGGCATCCCATATGGTCCCCCGAACACTGCCAGGAGTAATTCCTGAGTGCAGAGCCAGGAGTAGCCCCTGAGCATTGCCGGGTGTGACCCAAAAAAGCTAATAAATAAATGAATAAATAAATAAATAAATAAATAAACAATGATAATAAAATAAAACCATCAAACAATACTCGGGGGTTATTTTAAACTACTAAGAGTAGGGCTATTTGCTAGAGAAGCAAGAGAAAACTAGTACACACATGAAGAAGCAGTTGGGAAAGCAGGTGGTATGAGCTGGTAGAGACCTCAATAGAAACTGCTGGACCCCTACCCCCAGGCCATGACTGGAGCTCAGCAGTTCTGTGGCAGAGCACAGGCCTTGCATACATTAGGTCCTGTGTTCAATCCCTGGAACTGTAACACACGCAGTGTACACACAAACACAGACACACACACACACACACACACACACACACACACACACAAATTCCTAGACTGAATTCCATCCCTCCTCTTTCAGGAATCACACTTTCAGGGGCTCCAGAAAGTAGGGACAGGAAGACATGGGTAAGTAGCTTCCAAATAGAACGGAGACTCTATGTCCATGTCTGTACTGGGCCTGCTTTCATGATTTCAGTGTGTTGAGTCAGGTTTTCACACAAAATAGGTTCTCTGGGGGCATCTTCTACACCCACCATAGCAATGAAAACTTCCTTCTATCATCTCCTGCCTCCTTTCTTCCACCAGCATTCCAGGGACAGTATTGCCCAAAGGCCTCCCCACCCAGGGCCACCCAGCCTGAGCCAGCCCATCCTCAGTGTCTCATCCGTTCCTCACAGAGCACAACGCTGTGCTTAGGAGCCTTTCATTAGCAGCAGCTCACACGCAGCTGATGTTGATTTGATAGAATCCAATTTAGCATCCCACTCTGGGCTCAGCTCCATAAGCATTTGGGTTTCACATGTACAGGCAGTTTGATGCTGTCTTGATGGCCTTTTAAGCAGCAGAAAATTGCTGTCCTGGCAATTTGGTGGCGAGCAGCCTCCTGGAGGGTGGAGCTGGGGCGGGGAAGGAGCAAGAGACCAAGGGGATATTTCAGGGGAAAGCACACTCAAGCAAAAAAAAGGAGAGGCTCCACCAGCAGGGCTGAGAAGGGGCACTGCCCACTGAGATTCCACCACTTCTGATGGGTCCAGGACATAGGGACAGTCCCCTATCCTGTCACCCCATGTCACCATCTCAAAACACTTCCCTATATTCTTGGTCTTTAGGCCAGGATTTTCCTGAGAATATGATGCTTGTGATCCAGAGGAGGCCAACTAATAGTGAGGTGAAGGGCAGGAAGTGTGCAAAGAGAGGAAATGAAAGCAAGTACAGGTTCATCGTGCAGGAGAGGGGTGCAACAGGGTATCACCTGCCTGGCCCCATGTCTTGACTGGCCCATTGACTGGTCTTTGGGACAAAGTAGTACTGTTTCCTCTGTAGGGGCTGCCCAAGGGTGAAGGGAGGGATCAACAAACCAATTTCCCAATGGATAATCTTGGCGCTCTGCTAATGAGCTACCCTCTGGCTCTCTAAGTGGGCAGTCCCACTGTGCTTGTTTGCCTTTCTCCCCACGACCTTATACACCCACCAATCCAATTGCAGGGCACAGATGAGCTGTCACCCATGACAGCCAAGGGAAGATGTGTCCTGCCCCGGCTCTGTGCAAGATCAGGTATCACTGTACCATACATCCTGATGTTATTCAAAATTTGTGCCCATGTAACAAAACAAGGTTTAAGGAAGCTCTAAAGAAAAAGCTTTGTTTCCATGTGGGCCATGGTATATCCAGAGGCTCTGCCTTGCTCCCCTACACAGTACAGGCTGCAAGGGAGCTCCTTTCAGAGTGGGGAGCAGGGTGGCCCAGCCTCACTAGCCCAACCTTCGTCTGCTATGCTGAATGTGTGCAAAAGTAAGAGAAGAGTAGAGTCAGGTGCCAATGGGTCAGGATTTGGGAAAGGAGAAGGAGGGAAGAAGGAAGAGGAAAAGAGGAAGAAGGGAAAAAGGAAATGCAAGGGGAGACAGAGGAGAAAAATGGATTAATAGTAGAAGAGGAAAGAGGTGAAGGGGAGGAAGTGGAGAGGCAGAAGAGGAGGAATAAGAGAGGGAGAAGAAAATAAAGGAGGTGAAGAGGGAGGGGGAGGAGGGCAGGAGAAGGAGGAGGGGGAAGGAGAAAAGTGCTTTCCTGGACCACTCTCAACTTAGGAGGCCCGATGGAGTCTTTCTCCTTTTCTTCCCACCTGGCTCCTTTCTCCTCCTCCAAGACTGGGGAATACTATGCAGCCCTGAGCACCAGTTCCTGAGGCTTTTGAGGGTATCCTATTCTCTCATCTGTTGGTTCTCTAGTATCCCTCCAACCCTGGCCAGAGGCAGCCCCAGAGTGTGAGAAGGGTGAGCTCACAACACCAACCCACCACCTTGTCTCAGGGAGTTTCCCACAGGTATTGAAAATCCTGAGATGGCACCAGTAATAGCCTTATTTGATGAATGAGAAAACTGAGGCTGTATTCTCCTGGTTCCAGTGACACACATCAGAGGCCTGCCGTAGGGCCAATGGTTTCTAGAGATGTGAGCTCAGCCGCATTTGACAATAACTGGGGATAGAAGAGGACAGACATGCGCAGGCATGAATAAGAGGCCTTGGACCATAGAAAGTCCCTTCACCACCCCACCCAAAGCAGTGCCTCCCTGGTCTTCCTCAAACCCTTCGCTGTAAAGAAAACCAATCAACACTTGACCTCATTTTGTCTTTGCTTCTATAATATATATATATAAACATGTATAATATGTACATATATATGTATGTAAATACATGTAAATATGTATATAAATATATATGGTAACATAGCTATCTGTATGTGTATATATATATATTCAAAAGTTTGGAAAGAAACATACCACAATGCTAACAGGAGTTATTCCTAGCTCGTGGCAGATGATATTTCTATTTTGTGTGTGCTTTTCTGTCTTTTCTAATTTTTCCCACAATAAAATATTATTGCAAAAAAAAAAGAAGCAAAAGGCATTATTTTTTAAAATAAAAATCAGAATGGGGAGCGAGCTGAATGTGCCAAGCACATGCTTTGCAGGCAAGAGGCTCTGATTTGATTGCTGGTCTCCTAAGGTCATACATAAAAGCACTACCAGGAGTGACTACTGAGCACAGAATCAAGAATAACCCCCTGAACACCCCCCAAGACTAGTAGGAAGAAAGGACCTCAGAGGCATGGAAACCCCATTCCTATCAGTAAACTCACTTGGGCAACCCAAACTGTGTGAGGAGGCTTGAGGACAGAAAAAAAAAACAGATGGAGGAAGGTGCCTGGGAAGGGTCAGTGTACAGAGTATGGCTGGTACTCCTTGGCACTGCCTTACATGCAGAGTGCAAGCCCATGGCACTGCCTTTGGGTCCCAGTCCCACAGTGCATAACCGCTGTAGTCTCACAGTCAAGTGAATGACCCAGGGCAACCAAAGCAATAAAAGAGGCTGGAGAGAAAGAGAGAGAGAGAGAGAGAGAGAGAGAGAGAGAGAGAGAGAGAGAGAGAGAACTTAATGGACTGAGCATATTCTTTGAAGGCAGGAGAACTGATTCTATCCTGGCAATGCAGGAGACCCCCTACCCCCCACCCCCCAACCCCGCCAAGTACCACCAGGATCTAATGAGCACAGCTGGGAGTAGCCCCTGAATACCACTGAGGGAAGGAGGCAGGAAAAGAAAAACAAAATAAACACTAATAATATATTTGAACATAAAGGAAGTAAAGGAATGGAGGGATTAAAAGTTTACACATTCATGCCTGAAGGACAAGCCTAAGAGATGGAGGGACCCACTGACCACACATGGCAGAGACAAGATACCCCCCAGTTAAGTGATAGGATTCTGGGAAGACAGATAGACCCTAAGTTGGATAAGAGGCCCAGCTGTGAATGCTGGGGAAAGGCCTCAGAGCCTCGTTAAATAACACCGCTCACATTCCCTTGTAGAGGGAGAGTCAGTACCCCCAAGTGTTGAGAAAAGAAACATTTTATCAAAGGGGTTCACACCAATTTGTGCAATCACTCTTTTGGAGTGAGCTACCCCCTGCCAGCTAATCTCACCAAGGAAAGGGGGTTGGGCTATGTGGATAGAAAACTTGACCCCCTGTCTTTTCAGAACAGAACACTCACCCCAATGACCTTTGGGAGATCAGCTGCTCATATTATGATCCAATTTCCATCAGTTGGAAGAGTTGACCTCTGATGATCTGGAGATGAAATAACACGCAATATGCTTTTTTGTGTGTTTGGCTCAAGAACTGGAACCAACAGGAGCCTAAAGGGGGTTCAGAAGGGCACACCTTGGGACCGAGGGGTGGTGGGCCTTAGTTCAAACTTTGGAGACAAAGACTTGTGGTGTGGGGGTGGAGATATGCTCGGGTGGGGTGTGGATCTTTCCACTTCTCTTCAAAGGCCTCCCCTGGGAACAGTACAGTCTTAATGGAGGCTACATTAGCTAATCTAGTGATTCAATTAGTTCTAAATGCTCCTGGCCCGAGAAGGAGGGACGATGGCAAGGTGGGGATCTGCTGACTCCTCTTTGCCGGAAAGGGGTTCCCCCAGACAATGGAGCTGCAATTTGAATTCCCCAGTCTCCCACTTCCCTCTCCCTCCACATTCCAGGGTCATCCACCCAAATGAGATCATGCATGTGAAAGCACTTTGAAAACTATTCTTATGACTCATTGTCTCTTGGGGTAGAGATGGGGAGGAACCCCTCCATTGTCTTTGCCCACCATCCTCTGACCTAGAGGTAAGGGGGCTGCCCTGGGATAGAGGGTCCCAAATCTGTCCCTGAGGAATGCTGAGCCAGTGTTTTTTCCAACTCCAATCAATGGAAAGAAATTTCTAAGTCTGGATAGTATATGTATGTGCATATACATGCACAAATACACACACACATTCTTTAGTGACAGGGTTGCCCAGTTCTGGGTTATTCTTCTCCTGGGAGATACTGTAGCTCCCACCCACCTTCCCATTGTCCACTGTCCACTTCCACTGATGGAGTGGTCCCCACTGAGAGCTCAACTTAGATCTAAGAACTCCATCAAGATGTCTGTACCCACGACTGCTCCCAGGCTGTCGGCCATGATGCAGAGACACAGATGCATGGGGCAGAGCTGCTATTGGCTCTCCCTGTGGTGTGCAGTCACAAAGCGGCCATGTGGTAGAGCAAACTAGTAGAAAGCAACCACGTTCTAGAAATTCAGCTGGTCAATACAAGAAAAAAAGTAGACCAGATTAGCACATAACAAACCAGGGGAAAAGAGTCATGACTTTATCAATACCATTGTCATATATGGACTGCTATTGTCAATATAATTGGTGCCACCTGAGGGAACAGGCAAGGGGTGGGGGGGTGGTGGTAAATGAGTGTCTTTGGTGGTGGGGACACACTGGTGGTGGGATTTGTGTTGGATGATGAAATAGTAAATCAAAAAAAGACGTCGGTCCCTGGGGAATACAGTGCAGTCCCTGGCAGGAAAGGATCAGAAGGGGAGTATATGAGGGGGCGAGAAAGGGAGGACCCCATGCCCAGAGATGTTTCAGCTGCCCAGGGCTGTTTCTAATGTCCCTAAATGTCTGTGAAAGCCCTGGGAGCTGTCAGAATTTGGAGGAGTCACATCACCCACTTAATCTTAATTCCTCTTGTCATAAGAGGCCCTGGGGTGAAATCATGCTCCCATGGGTGCTGCAGGATGTAATCTCCTGGGAAGCTGTGTAAAGCTTCTGCTACACTAACCTTAGTTCTAACAAAAGAGCTGAGGATGGGTCAGGGAAGGGATGGGGGAGGGATGAAACAGAATAGAAGACCCAAGGACAGGGGGTGGAGGAACGGTGATGCTACAACAAAGATCGCTGCATTTGACATTATCTAGACCATGTACCACATTAAGAATTTAATTGTCTTTTTTTTGTTTTTGTTTTTTTTTTAAGTATTTTATTATACCACCGTGAGATATACAAATAAAAAGATATACAATTAAAAAGTTCATGTTTGGGTTTTGGTCACACAGTGTTCCAGCACCCATCCCTCCACCAGTGCCCATCTCCCACCACCAACATCCCCAGTTCCCTCCCCCTTCCCCAGCCCACCTCCATGGCAGGTTCTTTATTTCTTTCCCTTTCTCTCTCTTTCTCTTTTCCTTCCCTTCCAGACTATGGATTACAGAACATACATTAAAAGGTTGTCATGTGTATCCTTTTGCCTCTATTTAATGCTCAGTGTCTTTATTAAAATTGTGGACTAGAGAGAGTGCTGGAATTAAGGTACCTGTCTTCCATTCAGCTGACCCCAGTTCAATACCTGGTACTGCTTGGTCCCCAAGTCCCACTGGGAGCAGTCCTAGAAGCCCCAAGCACAGTCAGATACAGGTCTGGGAGGGCTCTGAGAGCTGCTAGGGTGGCTCAGGGAAACCTGGGCACCATGAGGCCTTTGCAGCACATGGTCTGGTTGACCTTGAGTCACCGGGAGGGGCCCCTGAGGCTTCTTGAAGCCCTATCACCACCACCACCAAAAAGAAGTAAAATTACAATTTTAAAATGTTTTCTAAAAAAATCTTAGGGGCCAGAGTGATAGTCCAGAGGGTACAGCATTTGTCTTGCATGCGGCCGACCGGGTTCATATCCCCGGCATCCCATATGATCCCCAAGCACTTCCAGGAGTAATTTCTGAGTTCAGAGCCAGGAATAACCCCTGAGCATTGCTGGGTGTGACCCAAAAAAGCAAAAAACTAAAATAAAAAACAATATTAATTCTTCAAGGGGGGGAGAGATAATATAAGAGTTAAGGTGTTTACCTTGCACATGCCCAACCTGGGTTTGATCTCCAGCATCACATAGGGTCCCCTAAGCATTACAGAGCTAGGAGTAATCCCTGAACACAGCCAGGTGTGACCTAGTAGTATAGGGCTGCCTTTTATGCACAGGCCATAGGATTCACCCCAGCACCACCCCTCATTGAGCAAGGAGCCCCCCAGTATTATCAGTGTGATCCCCAGAGCCACAGCACCTGGGAGCTTTCATGATCCATGGCCAGGTATGAAACACCTGGAACCAAGTGTGCAACCCCCCAGATACCACCACAGCAATGAGTTGCCTCCCCCAGACTCAGAAAACAAGTTAAACTTGCATTTGTATTACTTCCAGCAAAATACTAACAAAGTCTGAAGTCTTCTACTTGGACCTCTCCTTGAACATTCAAGGTGAATGAAGATTGGGATCACCCAGATTGAGGGTTCTCTGCAGAAACCACCTTTGTCTAAGACAGACCTCTCCAGGTGGGCAGAAAAACATGTAGTGACAGAGACTCTGGTCTTCACAAGAATACCTCTCTCTCCTCACTCCTTCAAACCCTGGGCTTCTCTCTCATTCTTTCACTCAGGATCAAAACCCTTGGTCCATCCTGTTTACTCTAGAATTTACAGCCATGTTGATATTTAAATTTATTATTCCTCTTCTAGTAATCAGTCTCATGCTAATTTGATTGCTTGACCAATCCCAAGAACCCAGAAAAGGAGGGAAGAGCTCTGTTTATTCCAGGCACTCATTGCTCAACCATTCCTATCCAATTATTCTCTCCAGTTATTCTCTTCTACAAATAGTGGTAAAACAGCTCTTGAGATAAAGAAACAAAGCTCAGGCTGGGAGAGAAATTACCAAGTGTTGTAGTACATGCTATGCACATAGGAGCCCTATGCTTGATCCCCAATTCCTCATGGTTCACCAAATACCACCAGGGTGACCCTCAAGCATCACTGGCTGTGGCCCCCAAACAAAAAACAAACAACCCCAAATCCTCAAAGCTCAATTTGTATAGCATATGCCAATTTCTGTGGTGTAAATATTCCTGCTGTTTATACCACCTGGCTCCGGGCACCCCTATTTCCTGGTGATTCTAAGTTGCAGCTGTGTAGCTGTAAGGAATGATGAAATCATGTAATTTTCTGCAACAGGGATGGAACTGGAATATAATCATATTAAATGAAGTAAATCAGAAGAAGAAAGCTAAACACAGGATGATATCACCTATATATGGTATTTAGAGTAATTGAATGAGGAAATGCAATTTAAAGGGGAATGCCTAGATCACACTTGGTGTCAAATTACAGGGAGGAGAAAGACAATGAGTCAGGTAGGGAGGTGGAGAAGAGACAGATAAGAAGTAACAGGTGGGGGGGCAGAGTGATAGCCCAGAGGTAGGGCGTTTGCCTTGCACACCATGCAGGCCCAGGTTCGATCCCGGCACCCCATATGGTCCCCCGAGCACCTCCAGGAGTAATTCCTGAGTGCAGAGCCAGGAAAAACCCTTGAGCATTGCCGAGTGTGACCCAAAAAAGAAAAAAGAAGTAACAGGTACAAGGCTCAAGGTACATTGGTGGTATTTCAAACAATAGAACTAAATACCCAAACCACAGAGTGAACACACTGGCATCATGAGACCCAACTTTAATAAACAAATTTAAAAAGGTGTGTGTTGAGATGGCAGATTTGGGGGGAGAATGGTGCATCTATGTCATGGAATTTAGGGACCCTAAATTGTGGAGCCAGAGAGAGAGAGAGTACAGAAGTCAGGGCACTTTGCACAAGTTCATTCGGGTTCAATCCTATTGTCCCCCAATTATATTGTCCCCCAAACACCATAGTCAAACTGGGTTTGATTTCTGGCACCAGATATGTTATCTCAAGCACCTCCATGAGTGATCCCTGAGCACAGAGCTAGGAGTAAGTCCTTAACACGGCCAGGTGTGACCCAAGAACAATAGTACAAAACGAAATGAAAAGAAGACAAATGTCTACACTGTGTTCTACAATGCCAGGGCAGGGTGAGAGTGGCCCTACCCATTGGGTAGGGCCCACTCTCGCCATTCCTGTCCTTCTCATAATTCTGCCACCAGGATGTCACAGAGGTGGTCTGGCATGTCCTTTCAGCCCATCTTCCCCAAGCCCCACAGAAGAGAAGAATGGGAGGCCACTGAACTCATTGCAAAGCCAGGGGCAAGAATCACCAGGAACTGAGCTGAAATTGTGAGGCTGCCCAGTTCCCCAGGTCCCCCTTCAATTTTGGGACTGCATTTAAGCAGCCCTAAGGAGGAAGTGCCTCATGTTGGAATGCCCCAGTGAGAGCACTATGAAAGACCACATTTAACTCAAGCTTTCAAACTCTCAGCAAGCAAACTGATCCCAGAAAAAGAGGGAGGTGTGAGACACTGGTGTAATTCCTGCAGAGCCCAGGAGGAGGTGCATGCCTGACATGGGTGAGGCCCTGGCTTCAACTTCCAGCACCACATACCCAGCACCACACCTACTGTTTTTATTGTTTATTCAGGGACCACATTCAGGAGTGCTCAGCGCACACTCCTCACTCTGTGCTCAGGAGTAATCCCCAGCTATACTCATATACGGTGCCAAGAGTGTGACAGGGCCAGGACTGACAGGGCCAGCTGGGTGCAAGACAAGCACCCTAGTTGCTGCATTGTTGTCTCTAGACCCCAGCATATAACACACACACACACACACACACACACACACACACACACACACACACACACACACTGGAACTTAGCTTTCCAAGTCACTTTTTGGTGTGCCAGGTACATTATCGGTGATGCCCCTTGTCAATCCTCTCAGGCTCTCAGAGTGAGGATAAAGGCTTCAAAAGAAGGACATGTGCTTGTGTGTGTGTGTGCGGGGGTGGGGGGGTCCAGAAGGAGCCAAGCAACAGTGGGAACTTGAAGCTGGGACCAATCCACATCTTCTCACATTATAAGGACCCCACCCCCAGTCCTAGTCTTGAAATGGTCAGACTGGCATTCAGACATAGATGGAGGTAAATGTATTTTTTTAAAAAATCTGTTGATTTTGTCCTCAGACACCATGAATATCATGACATCTAGTCATCTGACACCCAGCGACATGAACACTCTGTTCTTCTGGGGTGTGGCTGCCCCTCCAGTCTCCTGAAGTTCCTTCTGTTCTGAGATTTCTGAGAGACCCTGTGCCCTGCCTCTGGCCCCTATCTATGGACTCAAGTTCATGTCAAAGGCCCCCTGGATGGATGGGAAGTGTCTGGGATTGAGGGTGGAGTGGATGGCAGGTGCGATGGTGCTCATGCGGAATTGTCCTTGTGTGACCTTCAAGGAGGCTCATGGCTGCATTGGACCAAAGATGATTGCAGCAGAGTCCACGCTGTGTTCTACAGTGCAAGAGCAAATGGGCCCTGCCCCAGTGATTCAAGCCATCCCTGCCCACCTCATGATTCTCCCACCAAGATGTCACAGAGGCTGTCTGGAATGTCCCTAGAAGGGACTGAGCTTCTTTAAAGGAAAGAGTCAGGGGCAGTCCAGCTGGACAATGCTGAGTCCCCGAGAGGCACCCTCTTACCCCTGGACTCCTGCTGTTTCCCACCCCCATCCCTCCTGTGCAGCCAGTACAGCCTGCAGCTGGCTCAGCAGAGGCCCCATCCATAAAAATTATTCTTGATGGCTTCAATGGAGTTTGCACTGTCCAGGCTGGAATGAAAGATGAACACTGGGCACTGGAGGATGACGGGTGAGGCTGAGGAGTAATGATGGAGCACAACCACAGTCCTATTCCATACCTATGACAGTCTGGCGAGGTGCATGTGTGCCAACCAGCCATTCTCCTCTCCTTGAGCTGGGCCCCGTGGCGTTTCTAGGGCCACCTTAGGCCACAAAGGCCCTTTTTCCTCCCACTCTTCTCTCTCTGGGACTGAAGTCAGCCTAATGCTTTCCCAGGAAGGAGCTTGCCATTCTTGAGCTGGGTGTGGGGGGAAATGTGGGAAAAGGAGCCCTAGAGCATGCTTGGGCCTCAGTTTCTCCATCTTCCAATAAGAATGTCCAACTAGCTCCAGAGGAGAGAGTGATGAGTTGGCAAAAGTTTCTCAATTCAGCTGATGGTGCACAAGTTTGTTGATACACCTGGAAAAAATCTAATTGGTCCCATAATGGTTAATTTGGTGGCTCTGAAAAAGAGGTAAGCATAAAGGTAGAGAAATGCTAGAAGGATTTCCCAAAGGGAGCCTTTTTCTACTTATGGCACAGGGGAAGGTTTCCACATAAATGGGACTCTGCTCACGCCCCTCAGTGACAGATCAGAGGTGAAAATCATTAATTTTGGAGGCTTGGTGAAATGGAAAAAAAAATGAAAAGCCTATTTGCCTAATGAAGAACTCTTAATAGGTGTTGTTTTTCCTAAATTATCATATTAACCACAGATAATTAACAAGCGTATCCTGAATGCCGCGGGATACTGACAAACCCACTGAATGCATCTCACCGCCTATAAATCATCCAGCCTTCCTTCCAGGCAGCTGTTTAATTACTCCCGCATAGGGGAGGAGCAATATTGAGGCACTCTCTAAATTTGGTTGCCCGTGAAAATAAAGGCAACAACATTTCAGTTCCTTATCATCATTCCGTCTTAAGATGTTACTGTGGCTTCTGCTTATGGTAGCAAAGAACTGGAAATGAACCAAATGTCCAGCAGTTGGGGGGAATGAGCTTGGCTACACCAATTAAAGGGTGTCATATAATGGGATGTTATAGCGTTACCTAAAGGGACAGACAGAGAGTGCGTCAATGCATGGGAAGCAGATCATTCTAAATCATGTTAAGTGGGACAGCAGTATAAAATACTGTGCACAGTGATTACAATTCCCTAGGAAGGTATGCAATTATTGGCAAATAATGGGTGGGAATTTAGAGGGGTGGAAAGTATTGTGTTTAATGTTTGTTTTCGTTTCCAAAGTGAATAAAGTTCATTTTGTTTAGTTGTTGTTGTTGTTGTTGTTTAAGTAAAACCTGCTTGTTTTATTTAAAACTGGCTTTGGGCCCAGTTTTCTGGTTCTAGCCTGTAAGACTGAGAATTCTGGAAAGGGAAATGGGCTAAGCCCTGGCATCCTCCCTCTGCCAGGCTGGTGTCTGGGCTTGGCTGAGTCTTTGCAGGGTCTCCAGGCCTGTGACTGCATAGAAATCCTCTGACTGTGTTTTCCATGCTCCATTGCCCATGGAACCAGAGAAACTGGGCTAGGAGGCCTCTGACTCTCAGCAGAAGTTTCCAGTTTTTTAATGCTTATTTTCGCTTCCAAAGTGAATGAAGCTTATTTTGTTCTTTGCCAGAACTTTTCCCACCAACTCAGTGATAGGTTTGATAAGCCAGGCTCTTGAGCCAGCAAAGCTCAACTGGAGATCTGGCCCAAAGAGGCAGAGTCATGGAAGCAAGCAGAGGGGAAGAGAACCTGCCGGTGCTCCCCCGAAATGGACCCACAGACACACCAGGGCCTATGAAGGTAACCTTTTCTCAGCACTGAATTTGGTGCATAACTTCCTTCTCAAATTATCCAGAAATGGAACCTACCCTTCAAATCTGTAGCTCAACAATCCCACCACAAAATGGGAATGGGAGATGAACAGACATTTCTTAAAAGAACACATAAAAATGGCCAACAGACACAGGGAAAAAAAATGTTCATCACCAATTTTCAGGGAAGTGCAAGTCACAGTCACACTAGGAAGAATGGTGTCTAGTAAATGGGCAGGAAATAGTAAATGCTGGTGGGGGAGGAATAAAAGGAACTCTCATTTACCGCCAGCGGGACTGTTGTTCCACCCAGCCCCCATGAAAACAGTCCAGAGAGTTCTCAAAGCATTACAGTAGAATTTCTATATGACTCAGTGATTCTGCTAGAGTTAGAAAGATGGAGAGATAGAGATAGATATAGAGACAGAGACAGAGACAGAAACAGAGATAGAGATAGAGATAGAGACAGAGACAAAGACAGAGACAGAGACAGAGACAGAGGTAGAGCCAGAGACAGAGATAGAGATAGAGATAGAGATAGAGATAGAGATAGAGATAGAGATAGAGATAGATACATTATGATACCAATTTCTAAGGTCAGGCAAAACATGGATCAGGAGGTCTTGTCAAAGATGGAAATTACCACAAAAGTGTGGGAGTCAGAGGTTAGGTAAGTCAGAGAAGGGAAGAGTGTGCTAATAATTGTCGAAAGTGCTAACACCAACCTAGAACTGAGCATTAAGTATAGGCAAAAGATTCACAGGATGGATATGTCATTCCCTACATTCTCCCTTCTGAAATCTAACATGCCGTTTCATTGGTAAAGAAGTGAATACACCCGGCCCAAAGTCAGACCCGAACATCTGAAAAATCTGCCATTAGTACTCATCAATACACTGGTTCGGCTCTTTACACGCTACCTGTCTGAATGCAAGTTTCCCTTCCAGAGGAAAACCAGCAGGACAGTTCTACTGTTCAATAAGGGGACATCCACAACATTGGCAACTATCACCCAATCTGCCTGTTGTCTGTCATCTACAAGCTTTTCACTCAAGTCATCCTGAACAGGATTGGCAGAACATTAGATGAAGGACAACCAGGTGAGCAAGCTGGGTTCCAAAAAGGATTCAGCACAATCGACCATATCCACACAGTAACTAAGCTCATTGAGGTTTGTAGGGAGTTCAATATGCCACTCTGTCTCACATTCATTGGTTTAAAAAAAAGCCTTTGATTCTGTGGAGACCGAAGTGGTCATCAAAGCCCTAGCCAAACAGGGCGTTCAAACTCAAAACATCAAGATCTTTTGTGAGCTGCATTATGAATTCACCACCAGGATCTCACCATTCTACAAGGAAGTGATCATTGATGTCAAAAGAGGGGGTTTGACAGGGTGATACTATTTCACCAAAACTCTTCAGCACCACCCTCGAGAACATCATGCAACAATTAGAATGGGAAGGAATGGGAGTGAAGATAGACAATCGGCAACTACACCACCTCTGCTTTGCTGATGACATTGTTCTAATAACACCAAACATTAGCCAAGTGGCACAAATGCTGGCTGACTTCGACCGAGAATGTGGAAAGAAAGGTGTATAGCTGAATCTCAACAAAACAATGGTCATGGAAAATGAACTAGTTCCTGAGGCCCCATTCACTCTCAATGAAACAAACATCTCTGAATGTATACGTAGGTCGAGAACTCAACATGATGAACAACCTTAAACCTGAGCTATGCAGGAGAGAGCCACATGTAATGCCTTCTCTTGAAGAAATAACTAAAAGGAAAAAGAACCTCCAACTCTGGGCACATCTCTTCGACTCCACCATTCTCCCTGCATTACCATACGTCTCAGAGACCTGGGCCCTATGAAAGCAGGATGAGAATGCTTTTCGGGTCTCCCAAAGAGGAATCAAAAGAGCTATGCTTGGAATATTACTCCTCACTCAAGTGAGAGAAGGAATACGGAGTTCCGACCTCCCTCTGACAATCCAGAATCAGAGACGCTGTCTCATTTGCCAAGGCATCGAAAATCAGATGGGCTGGACATGTAATGAGATTTGGAGATGACCGCTGGACTAGAGCCGTTACTGACTGGATCCCACGGGATGTCAAAAGATCACATGGCCGCCCACCTACAAGATGGTCAGACTTCTTCATCAAGACCCTTAATAAACAGTTTGAGGCTCTTCGTATTCCTGAAGCAAGCAGATGCCATTGGGCTACACTGGCACTTGATAGGGTCAATGGAAATGTTAATGGTGCCTGCTCGAGCAAATCAACTATTAACAGAATGTCAAGTGATCAAGTGAAATGATCCAAAAGCTTCACATGATAACCTCTAAGTATATGTATTACAATCCACAATATGTAAGAGAAGGAAGGGAGAAAGAGAGAGAGAGAGAAAGAGAAAGAGAGAAAAAGAGATAAAGAACCTGCCATAGAGGCAGGCTAGGGGGGGGGGGGAGGGGGAGAGGGGAGGGAGGGGAGGGAATCGGGGACACTGGTGGTGGGAAATGGGCACTGGTGGAGGGATGGGTGCTGGAATAACACTGTATGACTGAAACACAAATATGAACATCTTTGTAATTGTATATCTCATGGTGGTATAATAAAATATTTTTTAAAAGTGCACCGATTTACAATAGCTTAATACAATAGAAGGGGAACTAACTCAGGTGCCCAACACAGGTCAATGGAAAGAGAAATTGTGCTACGTATCTACACAATTAAATATGCCTCAGCTAATGAGCAAAGAGAAAAATTTGCAGTTTTCTGCCACTGGGATGGAATCAGAAGGTGTCACACTGAGCGACATGAGTCAGAGTGTAAAAGATAAAATGGATGATCTCACTCATATGCACAGGATAAAGAAACTAAGAAGGGAATGAAACACCCAGCAATGCAAACAAATCCTGAGTCATAATTAATAGAACTGAAAAGTGAGGGGTGGAGGAGGTAGGGGGAAGGATAATGGTGGATAATAGTGGAGGGATCTAGAAACATGGGTAGAGAGAAGCGTTAGCTTCTGCAACTATAAACCAACAACTTCAACAGTCCTGTAGACCATAACACCTCAATTAATACTTTAAAAACAAACTCAGGGCTGGAGTAATGGTACAGCAGGTAGGGTGTTTGCCTTGCATGCAGCCAACCCAGGTCCAATCCCCAGTATTCCATATGGTCCCTGGAAATGCCCCATGAGTAATTGCTGAGAGAACAGTCAGGAGTAACTCCTGAGCATTGCCAGGTGTGACTCAAAAAGGAAAAAAAACAAATAAATAGACATACAGACGGATGGACAGACGGACAGATGGACAGACAGACAGATAGAGAGACAGAGAGACAGACAGAAGACAGACAGACAGACGGACAGATGGACAGACAGACAGATAGAGAGACAGACAGAAGACAGACAGATAGACAGACAGACAGACAGACAGACAGACAGACAGACAGACAGACAGACAGACAGACAGACAGACAGACAGACAGACAGACAGACAGACAGACAGACAGATAGATAGATAGATAGATAGATAGATAGATAGATAGATAGATAGATAGATAGATAGATAGATAGATAGATAGATAGATAGATAGATAATAAAAGCAAACTCCCTGTTCAGGCCTCAGGGAAGGTTTTGTGGTAGAGCAATTGCCTTGCAAGCTGAAGGCCAAGGGTTTAATCCTTGGTGTCACTCACATAGGCTCAGCGCAATTCCCTGTAACACAACCATTTAGGATCACCTTCCTCATGCCATAACCATCCATGTGGACGCTTCTCATCACATCATCCACAACATGAAAGTAAGGGAAGAGGAATTAAAAGCAATAACAACTCCCACACACTGTGGTGGAGGTTTGTTTGTTTGTTTTGGTTTTGGAGACTATATCCAGCAGTGCTCAGGGCTGATCCTGGCTCTGTGCTCAGGAATTGCTCCTGATATACTCAAGCAACCATGCTGGATACCAGGGATCAAACCTGGGCCAGCCTTGTGCAAGGCAAACGCCCTACCTGCTGTAATATCACTGAGCCAGGGATGGATTTTGTTTCAAAGGAAACCTCCCCCTTTTGTCTCCATTGCTTTCATGCCTATATACACAGGTAGGAGGGGAAGGGAAAGAGACTGCAACTAGGATGAGAGCAGCCTCTGGGGCGGCAGGAGGCAGACATCAGTTATTGTTTAGTACTGAGGGCAAGAGAGAAGACACAGGAGTTAGCAAAGCATGTGCTGATGCTGGCTCAATCCCCACCAATACATGCCCTTCTCCACTAGTATCCCTGGTATAAGTCCTGGAGGTCCTCAGCACCGATGTATGTGTCCCTGGAGGCCGCTGAGTACTACTGAGATGACTCTGGTGACCCCCTAGTACCAAAGGCTCAGGACCATAAACAAAGCTCTTGGACTTGTTAACCAACTATCACTAGGAGAGATTCCCCCCCCCCCATACCAGCACACCTCAAAAACAAGCAGACAAAGCAGCGCTGAGTGGTCTCCTGGGATTCCTCCTTCTCCACCTAGTCTCTCTGTGAGGGTCTCCTTGGCGCTCTGGGTCAGGCCACAGGGATACACAGGTGAAAAGGAAGAACAAAAGGCCTTGGCCAGCCCAGGTTCCCAGTCCTAAGCCGTGGTGGGGTTTAGAGTCTCTCCCCTGTAAGAAGTCCAGAGGAACCTTCACTGCCTGGCTGAAAACAGCATCATCAACCTAGACAGATTCTCAGTGCCAGGGACACGCAGGCACCTCTGTTGGGCAGATGGCGGACCAGTCTCCTCCCTCTGACTCCTCTTCTTTCCTACTCACATCTGCTCACTGCCCATGATCACACTGGCCCTGACGAGGGCTCACTGCCTTCCACTTCCAGAACAGTTATTTCTGGTCGTCATTAGCATATTCAAGTCAAACGGGGGATGGAGTCCTGGGGTGACCTGCCTCACTGAGTGGGATTTGCTCAGTTCTCTCAGGCAGCGGGTCCCACCTTTGCCTGCAGATCCATAACACCCACAGTGGTCCAGGGCTGCTTAACCTTCCCCATGTAAACCAGCCACTGGAAACCATTCCTTAGGGTGCCTGGGGAATGCATTTCACTCCAAGTACCTCAAGTTTCAGAAACCAGGTAAATAGAATAAAAGGGGTGACTGGCAGGATCTGCACCCCTTTCTGAGTCTGGAGCACAAAGTGGGTGGGAGAGGCAGATGAGAGGGCCAGGGGATGTCCATTCTCAATCCTCCTGAACATGAATACACAGGCACACTCTGAGCACCCCTGTGACATGATTCCCTGGACTCTGGAATACTCACCACGCATAAAGAACCAGGCTACAGACTTGGGCCGGGATTGGCCCCAGACCAGGTTTTATGGAGTGATACCTACCACCATGTCCATAGCACCCGGGAAGGAGTCAGGTGGCTGCAGGGCAGGAGAAAAGAGCAACAGGAAAAGAGCAGTAGCAGGAACATAAGGAAACAGTGAATGAACTTCACTCGCGTAAATTCCTCCTATTTGAACTCTAGACATTAGTTTTCCTACCCAGACTCTGGATCTATAAAATTTGCTTCTAAGTAGCGACATGGTTTGCTAACAGGACCTATAGGAAGGGAAGATCTCCTGGGAGGGTCCCTGTAGAGAACCCCTTCTCCACTTCATTTTCCTGCTCGGCCATGGTATTTGGGGAGAGATTTGGGGTGGGAGATTGGTACTTCGAGTGTGTACCCCACTCCTGAAACCTCAGGCAGAAACATGATCACAGTTTGTTCTCCAGATGCCAGCTTAAGGAGGGGAGAGACAGGGACTCACTGTACCTGGGGGCAGAGCAGGAGGCTGCTGACTCCTTCACTAAGTCCCTAAACACTGCCTCTTCACTACAGTCTCCTGTTTCCTAGCCAAGCCCATATTGTACCTCTGGATCCTGCAGTATCTCATTCGCAATCACCCAATGGTGGCCACGGAATGCTGCCTACTCGCTCCCTTCCCTTATTCCAAAGGTTGCCCATGCTCTCACAAAGGCATGTGATGCTTATGGTCCCAAGAGGGGCATGTGGCTACCGTCCCAACAAGAAAACATTGCACAAATAAAACCCAGGGTTCTGAGAGCACACAGAGCAAATCCGAGGAAACACATTCCATGCTGTGGAACACCAGGTGTATCAACCATCTAGTGACATGAGAATGTATGTCCAGGTGGGAAGGGGCAGCCAGGGAGGGCAGGAAACATCAGCGTGGTTGCCCTTTTCCCTTTGCTCTCATCTTTGGTTCATAACGTGTCTATTTATGCTGCTACTATTTCCTTTTTCTTTCATTGTTGTTGCTATTGTGGCAATTGCACATGGTTTGTTGTGGTTGCACTTTTGTGGCCAATCCCATACTCTTGACCAGGAGGCCCATGAGATTTCTCACACAGAGATAACATTTGGAGCATGGAGTAAAGTTGGGGTTCCCCAAACCTAAATGGTCTGACATGCAGATGCTTTGCCAGTTAGCTACTTCAGGGCCCCATAATGGACAGCTTTCCTCTCTAAATAAAATCCATATTCAAAGCCACATATTGTAGCTAAATTTGCTTCAGTGGAAACCGCCTCTTCTTGATAAAACCTTTCCACATTGGTCCAGGAAAGACGGGTCTCTGGCAAAGACTCCAAACAGGTTCTTCTCCCTTGAGGCTCCTGTGGGGCTTCCTCATACACTTCTCTCTCACCAACCATGGCATTTGACACACCCAGAAAACTTGAAATCACCTCTTCAGGGTCAGTCTCCATTTCTCAGGCTGCCACCTGGAGATGAGCAGAGCAGCTCAGAATAGGGAATACAGAAGGAGACAGACAGACAGAAAGACAGAAAGACAGAAAGACAGAAAGACAGAAAGACAGAAAGACAGAAAGACAGAAAGACAGAAAGACAGAAAGACAGAAAGACAGAAAGACAGAAAGACAGAAAGACAGAAAGACAGAAAGACAGAAAGAAAGAAAGAAAGAAAGAAAGAAAGAAAGAAAGAAAGAAAGAAAGAAAGAAAGAAAGAAAGAAAGAAAGAAAGAAAGAAAGAAAGAAAGAAAGAAAAGAAAGAAAGAAAGAAAGAAAGAAAGAAAGAAAGAAAGAAAGAAAGAAAGAAAGAAAGAAAGAAAGAAAGAAAGAAAGAAAGAAAGAAAGAAAGAAAGAAAGAAAGAAAGAAAGAAAGAAAGAAAGAAAGAAAAGAAAGAGGTGTCTGCCATAGAGGCAGGGTGGGGGCAGGGAGTTGGCGGGAAGCAAACTGGGGACATTGGTGGTGGGAATTGCACATTGGTGGAGGGATGGGTGTTGGGGAATTGTATGACTGAAATCCAATTATGAACAATTTGTAATTGTGTGTAATGTGTGTCTCATGAGATTCGATTAAAAATATTTTATTATTAAAAGTAATCAATATAAAAGAAAGAAAGGAAAAGAGGGATAGATTCTCATCAGCCAGCTCACTTAGGTTAGGGACTTTAACACATTTCTTTAGTTTGCACGTTTAAATAAGAGAATGTGTCCCACTTAGCATCTCCCTCTGAGTGACTTTCCCTAGCAGCACGTCTGGAAGTAAGAGAGGACTCTTCGTGACCCACCCCTGCCATACCATGATGCTGACATTGCCCTCCATCAGAGCTGAGCTTGGCTGACTGCTCAGCCTCTTCTCTATCTTCTCTTCACACTGTAAACTCCTGCTTCTGGATCTGTGGTCATTTCAGATTTCCTCATTCACAAGTCTTTCATAAGGATATGAGCTGTGCACTCAGTTACCATTTCAGAAAATTTGTCTTAAAATGTTTAAACAAAAAGGGTTTTACTTTTCTCAGACATAAAGCATCTAATGATATTGACTCAGCAGCTTAGTGACATCATGCCATGTGGTCTCTACATTTCTCATCCTATGACTCATGAGTTCAATAGGGTTGCCCAGCTCCAACTATTGCATCAATAGTCAATGCAGGAAACTGAGAACTTGGCAGTGCTCATCTGCACCATCTATTGAAAAGGAAGGCAAAGTCTCACCAAAACATTCACAACAAACTTCAATTTTTGTCTAATTAATCAGGTTGTATCTTAAGTGCATTCCTGGATTCCAGGAAGACTGAGAAAATAAAACATCTAGCTTTCTTAGCCTTTATAGCATATTGGAGAGAGTGTGGCTCAGGAGGAAAAGGTGAATGTGTGAGACCCTGGGTTTTGCACCATACAGCACAGATAAAATAGCCTATCAGGAGGACCCAAAGGAATTAGCAGACCAACAGCTTTCATCAGTGTGGACAGAGTCTTTTCCCAGAGACAAAGAATAACAACAGCAGAGCATTTCTGGATGCTCTCTCTATACCCAACTCACTCTGCACTGAGCGTTCCTAAGTACTTGCTCTACATCCTGCCTTTGCTCAGTACTTTCCTTACATCCACTCACAGGAAAGTCTCCTGCCAGACTGATGGTGCAGGTGTTATGAGTCTCTCCACTTCTTCCTGAGAAAACTGTGGTTTACAAAGGTTAGAGCACACAGTCTATAAGCATTAAAGCTGGAATTTAAATTTTAAATTTCACTTAGCTGAGGGTCAACATCTAAGTGAAGGGCCTGATGATAAATATTTGAGGGTTTGTGGCCACCATGCAACTCTGCTGCTATGTGAAAAACAGCTCTAGACAGCATGTAGACCAAGTGACTCTGCTCCAATCAAACTTCATTTATGGACCCTCAAATAGGAATTGCATATCATTTTCACAGGTCATACAAAATGTCCTTTTTTTATTTTTCTCTCTGACTGTGTAGATGGAAGGAAAAAGGGGAAGAGAGAATATGTTTAGCTCAGGGACCACACAAAAAATAGACTTTGAGTCATATTTGGCCCTCAGATGGCAAAACAGCTCAACAGGCTAGTGTGCTTGACTCACATGCAGAAACACTGGGCTCAGGGCTCCATCTGTGTCACTGCTCAATCCTCCTCAGAGGAGCACTAGACCATGAGGAGTCCCCCGACCCAAGCACTTCCAGGTGTGTCCCCATATTTGGACTCCGGGATACGGGATTTGCTCAGCACAAATCCTTTTAGTGAATCATCCGGAAACATTCTGGATTCTGAGTGCTTAGAGGTTTATTTATTGGGAAGCCATGGGGGTTGGAGCCACACCTGGCTAAACTCAGGGATTGCTCCTGGCTGTGCTTAAATCTCTCCAGGAGTGCCAGGGATCAAATCACAATTAGTCACAATTGGTCATGTGCAAGGCAAGTGCCTTATCCTCAATACTATCTGCCTGGTCTCCCTGACTGACAGCAGTTTTAGCAGACACAGTGTCCCTGCCCTCTGTCCAATTCACATCCTTGGGGCACTCAAGGCTTTCCATTCTGCTCTCTCTCCCTTCTGCATCTTTGATCCCCAGAAAAACAAAACAGGAACCGCTGACCCCAGCTTGACCTCCTATAGGTTCCTCAGCAAACACTTGGGCTATTGGCATCTCTGTGCCAGTGACTTTGTTCCCTGGCCAGTCAGACTTCAGCAGAACTATCACAAGGGGAAATTTTGACCCCGTTGGCAGTTTTGGTTGACTTTCTCCTTCCCATCCCAGCAGGTACTCCACAATCTCACAGGAAGGAAGGCTAATCAAGCTGAAGGCCAGACTGATTTTCTTTGGTTTGTCTAAGCTCTTTCTTAAAAACTATGTACATAAGGATGTGGGGCTGGGAGAGGGGGACACCATGCATCTAATTGCTCCATTCCCTACTACCTCTCAAGTGCTGAGCCCGCTATGAACTCCTTATCTAGTTAACCCTCAAAGAGGATATCCCCAAATTTCCAGGGGACTTTGCAATTACCTCTCCCTAGAAGATGCTTTTGTCTGCTAAAGATGCTGCTACTGGCCGGAACTGCTTAGCAAATGCTACCCTTCTCTGTGTCTGACTCCTCTGCCAATAGCCATACCAGGGCTGCTTGCTGGAAGTTTCCAGAAGGTTCCACCAGTCAAAAAATGCTGGGAACAATTCCGCTAGCTATAGGTACCTTTTACTCTCCTACCTTAAAGGCACTGTGCATCATATTCTTAAAGAAAAAGTGCAGAATTGAAAGGCTGGCTTCATTCAGAAGCCTGTGGACATGGGTGGGCAGATTGCTCCAATGAGGTCCTGTTGGACCTGCCCAGAGCCTCTGCATCTGGCCTGGAGTTGCCTCCTGCAGGTCACTTTGTAGATAGGAGGAGGACAGTTTGAATGTGGCAATTTATCTGACCATGTATTCTATACTGGCGGGTATAAATATTCTCTCGTGCTGCCACAATCATCATGGGACTAGCTAGATCTTACCGGTATATTTGCCTGGCCACGTTGGATCTCTAAGTAATTAGACCAGAGAGAAATGCTGTTTACCTCTAAGCAAGCAAGCATGGCTCTCTGATAACTCAAAGGCAGATAAAATACAGAACTACCATGAAGGTGAGACTTTTGTGAAGGCTTGGAGAAATATTTAACTGGCTATAGAATATTCTTCAGTACAGATGCATGCCTTTGTATTCTGAGATGCAGTTCATCTCAAAAATCTCCTTCTCTCTACCCTGCAGAGGCATTTCCAAGGCAGATCTTGGCTCGGCAACATTAACATCTCAAAGGGCCTAGGTGAGGTCCTGGGAGAAATTACCTGAGGGCATTTGACCCTGATGGCTTTCCATAGGAGTGCAAGGTCTGGATTGCAGGGATATAAAACTAGCCTGCTTCCTCTCAGGGATTCTCTCTTTTCCGCTTTCTGCTGGCGCCTTTTCTGTCTCCTCTCTGCAGGGCCTTAACACGTGGTGGAAGCCATCTTCACCTACACGTGGCCCAGCCAGGAACCCTAAGTTTGGAGTTTTTCTAATTGATTTGTATGCCTGAACCTGTGTTAAGTAAAGCATTTTGAAACTTCGCTGGATTCTTGCATCTTTCTCCATCCACAGGCCGCCTATCCCTGGGACAGAAGGGGATCTCTGACCCTGCTCCCAGATTTTGTGCGGGGCACCTCAGCGCTTCCCTGAAAGGTCCTAATAGAGAGAGAGAGAGAGAGAGAGAGAGAGACAGATTGACATCTCCGAGTTCATAAGCTCCAAATACATCAGGAAAAATCTTTGAACCCTAATTTTAAATTATGGCTGAGGAGAGTTTGGGGTAGGGGTGGGTGGGATCAGAGGACAGAAAATGACTAAGAAGAAACATCTGGGTTTAGGATGGAAACGGGTTAAACAAGATTCTAGCTGAGGGCAGGTAAGTCGATCAGTCCTCCAGGGAGATGGTGGAAGATAAGGAACCTGATCATATTTGAGGGTGGTCAGGTGTCAAGAAGGAAGTGGGAATGTCCAGCTAACCTGAAGGATTCTGGCTAAAACTTGGACAATACAGAGACAACCAAGCTCCAATGCCCCAAATCCAGAGCCTTATTGAGAAGAGAGTAAGAGGGAGCTTCGTGTCATCTGTTCAGGAATTTTTGTAGATGGGATCCTGACAAATAGCATTGTTGTTGTTTTCAATTTAATACAGATTTTTTTGCAAGGGGAGTGATGTATGGGGGAAGGGGAGTTGGAGGTCCAGCAGTGTCTTGGTCACTAGTCTGACCATCATTATTCAGAAGACACATAAGAAGAGCTGGTTGTCTTAGCGTGGGGTAAGAAGGATGGTAGGGTGGCTTCTGGCCATAATCATCTTCAGCCCTGACTGCTTCTCTCATGGGACAGTGGTGCTGGCATGCATTGGGCTGTCCACGTTGCTACCTGTCCATCTGATACAGAAAAAGAGTGTCCAAGGAGGGAATTTCTCTGGAAACAGACAAGCAAGAGGCCTGTGTCTTCCTTTCCATCTCTATCATTCTAATTGATTCCCATAGCTCCAAAAATAGCTATCATGCCAACATCTGTTGTGAAGTGGGGAAGCATACTGGAATCTCCACGTCCTGGGTCCCATGATGGGTCTGAGGCTCTGACTGAATTTCTGACCCCACAAGTTGCCTATGGTTTCCTTTCTTCCCAATGTCCCAGCCTCCCCCATGCCCCCTATATCTGGAAATTCAGTAGATCATGCTAATGAGACATGGTGACATCAGCAAGGGTCATGGCCTATTCAATTAACAGACAGCTACATCACTTTTTCATTATTTGTAGTATTATAGTATTAGTATTAGTATTAGCATTAGTATTAGTATTCACTTGTATCACTTGTATCGCTTGTCTTCCTGTTGTTCATTGATTTGCTCTAGCAGGCACCAGTAACATCTCCCTAAGTCCTGTTGCAAGCAAGTGTAGCCCAAGGGCATCTGCTTGCTCCAGGAACAGGAAGAGCCTCAAACCATTCCTTCAGGTCATGGGAATGAGGTCCATAATTATTACTGGTTTCTGGCATATCAAATAAAACACAGGTAGCTTGCCAGGTTCTGCCAATAGGTGGAATACTCTAAGTAGAAGGCTCGCATCTCAAGCATTTACTGATGAAACTCAAAGGGAAAAGATCAGGTTTTCTCTTGGGTGGATCTCTGAGGAGCTGTGGGGTCTGGATGTTGAGAATAACTGACCTCACAATGTGGGGCTTGCTCTGGCTTCTTGCTAGACTCACTGGGATGACGGGTTTTGGCTAGAATCCGCTTAGAACTTTATACAGTGTATAATTGTGAAAGATCCTGGGAAGGACCTGATCCTAACATCTAGTACTATCTAAGACGGAGCTGTGGGTCTGGCATGCCTCTCTTCCGGGATAGCTGGCATGGAGGTGGATGAATGGGCCGAGGAGCCCAAATCCCCACTCCAAGTCCGGCCAGCATGGCCCCTACTCCGCATGTGTGAGTGAACCCTTGGAGCAATGTTGGACTCAGCCAGGGACTGGCCGAGCCCCTTACCACCCTCCAGAGATCAGCTCCATGGGTTCCTTCCAAGTGGGGCCGAGAGGCGCAACTGTGGGTCTGGAGTGGTTGGGTCTGGATCCAGTATTAGTATTAGTATTAATACAGTATTAGTGTATTTTGGTTTGGAAACCTGGCATGGATTAGGACTTACTTTTGGCTCTTACTCGTGGATTGTTCCTGACAGGGCTTGTTGGCCCATTTAGGGTGCCAGAGATTGAACCCAGGGAGGTCATATGCAAGGCAAGCCCCTACACATTGTAGGTGTACCCAATTGTACCAACCTCTTAGGAAAGAATAGATACACAGGCAGAGCTTCTACCTGCTCCCTCTGTGCTCAGCTGATCATGAGGCATCCAGGAGGGAAGGTGGGTTCTAGCCCTGGCCTGCCATCCCAATAGAGCCTTGCAAGAAGCTAGAGGAATCTCCACACCATAAGGGCCGCCATTTTCAACATCTGGATTCCACAGCTCGTCAGAGCTCCACCAAGGGAAAAGCCGATGTCTCCCCATTGTGCACAGCCCAGTATATGCATGAACTGAGAGCCTACTACCAAGAGTATACCACCCGCATGGCAGAGCCTGGAAAGCTACCCGTGCCGTATTTGATATGCCAAAACCCAGTAACAATTATGGACCTCATTCCCATGACCTGAATGAATGATTTGAGGCTTTCCATGTTCCTGGAGCAAGTTAGATGCCTTGGGCTACACTAGCACACAACAGGACATATGGAGATGTTACTGGTGCCTGCTCGAGCAAATTGATGAACAACAGGAAGAAAAATGATATAAGTGATAGTTTATGTACACATACATATTATATCTATATATATACACATATAGTATGAAGTGTGTATATTATGCAGCAATTATATAGTATATATTATATAGATATAGTAAATCAAAATCTTTAGCATCCACTATTCTAAATCACTGTTCATTCCACTCTTAACTTCACAGATGAAATCAGTTGTTGTGCTTTGGGGATTACCCAGGTGCTATTCCCAGCTTGGTGTCTGGGATTGAAGCCAGGCCTTTCATATACTTTGTATGTGCTCCTAAGGGATCTCCTAGCCCCATGGGTAGACCAGAAGTCCGGGAGCAGAGATGTCTTTGCTTTCAGAGAGAGTCAGGCCCTGAAACTGCTCAGTAATCCTTTCCCAAGGTCCTTGGACATCCTGACCCCTGACTGGCATCTACCTCACCAGCAGCCCATTTCCTCTGTGATGACTCAGAGCAGGTCCTATGAACAGAACAGAAACCTGGCACTCCTGGGCCTGGCTCCTGGCTCTGGGCCCTGTGCCTTATGCATCACTAAACTGGAGTGGGGGAGCATTGAAGAGTTGGGCACAGAGAAACTTTTGATCAATCAGCAGTTGACTGAAAGGGCAGAAAAGATGAGAGAAGGAAGAAACTCGCTATTGAATGTGTGGAGTACTACACAGACCATTAGAATACAGGAACAAAAGCTCCTAAGGAAATAAATTTTGTTGAAGTGGTATTGAGAATGAAATAGAGGCCCGAGGGTCCTCCACTTTGCTGCCCACTCCATATGCTTGGATTGTGGCACCCTCAGTGGAGGGGACTGGGATGACCCTCAAGGTCATCTTTCATCTTTTACTCCCGGGTAGGTCTGTCTTTCTTTACCTCGTTGTCTTTCATCCTTTCTTTCTCTCTTCTTTCAAATTGTCTTACTTTCTAAATTTTTTTCTTTCTCACTTAATATATCTTTTATTTCTTTGTTTCATCCTCTTTCTTCCTTCTAAATTTTTCTAGTTCACTTTTTCTCTGTATTTGTCTTCCCTTTCTTTCCCTTTCCCTTTTTTCCTCTCTTTTTTCTTTCTTCCTTTCATTCTTTCCTCCTTTCTTTTTCTTTCTTTCTTTCTTTTCTTTCTTTCTTTCTTTCTCTCTCTTTCTTTCTTTCTTTCTTTCTTTCTTTCTTTCTTTCTTTCTTTCTTTTTTTTCTTCCTTCTTTCCTTTTATCCTTTCTCTGACTACCCTGAATACTCATTGGAAAATCCCATTCCTGGAAAAGGCCATGACCCATCTGTGACTCATTCACTCCATTCATAGGAAGAGAGAAGACTTGCACATGTTCTACACAAACACGACCAAACCTCAGAACAAAGGAAATTTTATTAGTAAATGACTTGTTGGTACTTTCTCTTTCTTTTCTTTCTTTCTCTGGGGGAGAGAGGGCTAGGCCACACTCAGTGTGCTCAAACTTGTCCTAGTCGTGTGCCCAGTGATCACTCCTAGCAGAGATCAGGGGATTATATATGGTGCTAAGGATCAACCCAAGCTGACTGCATGCAAGGCAATCACTTTACCTACTGTACTATCTCCCCAGCCTGGCATCTTTTCATATATAATACAAATTTCTTTTCATTGAACAACTTGTGCATGATCAATATGTAGTCTGAATTGTTCCAAGTTCAAAATCAAAAGCAAATAAGATCAGGTCCTTGGCCTCCAGGGTTCTGATAAATGGCCTAGAATTAGAAACCAGAGCTTGAAATTCAACTTTTTCATCACTCAGACCCCAAAGGACTGTATTCCAAAACAAAGATGACTCTGTGTTTGTGTGTGTATGTGTGTGTGTGTTGTGTGTGTGTGTGTGTAGGGGGAGGGTGGGTGGAAAATGGGTACATGGAAGAGGGATTTTGCTTTTGGCTTTATTTTGAAAAGGATATTCAAGTTCAGAAAAATAGCAAGCCACTCAGACAAGAAAAGGCAAATCCAAAGTTATCTGTGCATCCATTTAATCCATTGGTGTTAAACCTCAATGTAGGTAGAGTGGTGGTAAAGCAGTTAAGACTCTTGTTTTGCATATCACTGACACTGCTTCAGTGTCCAGCACCATGTATAAGCTTCCCAAGCACTGCTAAGAGCGATCCTTAAGCACAGAGCTAGGAGTGGTCCAAAAGCTCCCTGTTCCACACAAAATAAATAAGTAAATAAATCTCAATCTAGACACATTCTTGGCATAAACCTCTTCAACTACTATCTGTCCATTTCCAGAACTTCCTCAGGTGTGTCAAAGAGGTGAGAAGTTGAGACTCACTTTAGAAGACTTCCTTTGGGGACCTTAGCAAAAATCTCCTCCTACAGGAAGGCCCAGGGTATAGATCTGGAAAAGGGGGCAACTGTCATTTCACAGATTTCCTTTCTCATGTTAGTGAAACTACAGGAAACAGACTCTTGGTACTCTAATCATTGGCAATGATGTTTAATTCCTCTCTTGGTTTACCTTCACATCCAGAGGACTCAACACCATGCCACAGTCACTTGATACTTTTTTTATTCCTCAAAAGCATCTGCATGAGTGAGCAAATCAAATCCTGCAGGGATGCTGCTGTTTTTTTTTTTACAAAAGGGGGCTTGAGGAGCTAAAGGGTCAGAGCCAAGATAAGGTTACTAAAGGATCATTTAGAAAATCGAGCAGCAACAAAGTATACCCATCCTGCCCTACAACAGCCTGCATCCATTTACCCTGGAGCTCAGATGTTCTGGGAGAAATGAGCCTTAGAACCATGTGTTTGACTATATTCTCAAGCTTGAGAATGGCCCAACCCTTCTATCTTCTTCCATTCTCCTCCCAAAGACAATTTCTCATACACATATATTACTTTCAGCTTGTGCCCTATCAAACTCAAATAATAGCAATTATAGCATCCATTAAATAACAGCAGATCAAATAAAAAGATCAAAATTACGTTTGTAGAGAAAATAGTCAAATGTCTTTCTGTGGCCAATTGCTGAGAAAGTTGAATGGAACTTCCTGAGACCTCGGTTTCTTGAACCTCCACTGTTTAACCATTTTCCCACCTTGGAGGACCTGATAATTCAAGGGATTCTGATACTGTTAGGGGCTGTGGGGAACAGCAACAAAAGTGCCACTTGGGAAAGGCAGAATCTAAACTTGACATCAGCCATTATGGATTGTGAGCATTTTCTTAGCCCCATGACCTTTCCTTGTCAAAGACTTCATCCAATGCACAAGGATCTTTCTCATAAAAAGAATCTGGTTTTGCGAGAGGGACGTGCTTGGCTTCTGTTGTTTTCACTAATTTTACCAGATACTCTGATTCCTTTGAAGTAAAGCCCTCCTTCAGCTCTGAGAAATATTCGTTTATTATTTCTTTGCTAGTCCCCAGTTTTTTCTTCTCTCTGCCACTTTTTCATTTTATGCTTGACCTTGCAATGACTGTTCTTATCTTGAACCCTTTCTCTGATATTCCTCTTCTCTTGATAGTCCTATTCTACAATCTTAGTTATCCCCCTGAGTTCGTATCTTAAACTTGAATTATTTTGATAAAGAATAGTTTTCATCTCTATGAGTTGTCTCCTGTTCTCTAGCCACTTCTTTTTAATTGCATTTCGTTTTTATTTTATAGCTGTGATGCATCCTTAATTGAGCATATGCATTATGATTTTATTTTCCAAATCATCTTGATTTCCAGTGAGGTCAGCCTCCTTATCCTGTTATTACTCATGGGATCTGGTTCCTCTCCCATTTTGTGATGCTTAGTCGTGTTGCTATCCTTAGAAAAGGCCTAGTTGGCGATGCTGGTTTTCTCTGTGTTGCATCGGAACCCAAGGGGACTGTTTTTCCACCAAGTCTCTCCAGTTGGAGTATGATTCAGAGCTCTCAGGGGAGTAGAAAAGGTTTCCTGGTGGCCTGAAGGCAACCGGATCCAGAGCTAGCATGACAACAGGGTTATAAACTCTGTAAAGACCAGGAATGCTCTATTCAAAAGCAACATCATCTGCTAGACTCTCTTAGCCTTCTCCAAAGGGCTGGTCTAAATTTACAGAAACTCTTAACGTGTTGTCTGGGAGCAGGCACAGGTGAGCAGTAGCAAAATATGACAAGTAGACCATACCAACAAATTCTCTCCTCTCTGAGCCCAATACCTACCTCCTGCATCCGCGAGAGCTGCTAACTGGGAGCAGAGCTTTTGTTGCTTTGGGGAGTCTGTTTCCATGCTCCCTTCTGATCCAAACTAGGTCTTTCTTTGGCTGCTGCACATGTTACAAAGCCCACTTATTTAATCTTCTGTAAAAGGTGGTGAGCTTTCTTGCCTTGAGGCCTTCCTGGCCAATCTTTTGGCTTTGGTAGAACCTTATTCATACTTGATGCTGCTGAAAGCTATGACGGGCAAGAAATAAGCACAAGCTCAAGTCACCCTCTTGAACTAAAATTTCTCATGAAAAAGTGCCTTGAATTTGACCACACACATACTGTTGGACAGGATCCTGTTTGAGTTCATTTTTATTCAAATGCAGTAAAAGAAAATTCAAGGTGGATCTCAAAGATGAATCCAGGGGTTCAAGGGCAGGTGAGCAGCCCCAGGACCTTCGCTGGCTGCAGCTGCTGGGATGCCGAGGTCTGGAGGCTGCCCAGACCCTGGTGTGAGGGCACAACAGTTGTCAGTCAAGAGCAAAAGGCCACACACTGAGGCTTGATCGTGGGCACTTTACCAGCAACTTTTTCTCCATGGCAGCTCAGCTGCCAACCTTTGTGCACACCTGTCCCCTGGCAGGGCCAGGATAGATTCACAGCTCAGAGGAAAGGATGCAAAGAAGGCCAGAAGGCCAAATCTCTGCAGGGTGCAATGAGGGGCCAGCTACTGCTATTTCTCAGGTAGTCAGAGACACGGAGCTTCTCTGGTGTACTGGCTGAAATCAAGCTGCTGAATATATTGGCTTGTGCTTGTTTAAAAAGCAGATGTAGAGTGGAGCAGAAGGAAGGGATAGAGGGAGCAATGAAAGGAAGGAAGCGAAAGGGAAGGAGAAGGGGAGGAAGGGAAAAAGAAGAGAGGAAAGAAGAGAGAAAGATGGCAGAAGAGGAAAAGGAAAAGGAGGATGAGAAGGGAGAAAGAGGGTTGTATGGGGAGAGGGGTAGAGATAGAGGGAGGGGGAGAGAGGTCAGAGGGAGGGGAAAGAAGGAGAGGAGAAAGAAAAGTTGTAGAGGGGGAGAGAGAAAGGGAGAAGAATGGAAAGAGGGTGAGGGAGGAAGGGGAGATGATTTTATTTTTGTTTTTGTTTTGCTTTTGGGTTACACCTGCTGATGCTCAGGGGTTACTCCTGGCTCTGCACTCGGGGAATTACTCCTGGTGGTGCTCAGGGACCATACAGGATGCTGGAGATGGAACCCGGGTTGGCCGCATGAAAGGCAAATGCCCTACCTCTGGACTATCCGCTCCAGTCCAGGGAGATGATTTTAACCTAGGGGCCTGGGAGTAACAGAATGCAGGAGACTTTGGGAGGGTAGCGAAAGCAACCTCAGGCTTAAAGATTTTGCTCTTCACATCCTCCTACGCACAAAAACTCTTTCATTCACCTATCAACACAGCAGAAGGGCACAACAGGCTGCCCCAGAGCCCAAGGTGTGACCAATCACTGCCTCGTGGACTGAACTCCCTGAGATCAAGGGCTCACAAGCAGCTTCTGCAAATACAGAAAACCTTGTCAGCTTTGAGTGCCCGTGGTCAAGGCAGCAACGCTTGACTCTACCTTAGCCCCAAGAAAGCAGCCCCAGCCACAATGCGTTCAGCAGGCCATTGGCTATGCACCAATAAAGCTTTATTTACAAAACAGGCAGGCAGCAGGCAAGACTTGGCTAGATTGCCAGAGGTCAATCCTTTCATCGGTCATCAAGATGTGCAATGAACAGCAGGAGCAGGGCCACTGGCATCAAGGTGGGGAGTAAGGAACATAGCCCCCAGAAAGGCCAAGGAACACAAGAGGGTCCATGTTAGTACTCATATGGCAGGCCTGAATCAAGAACATTCCTTCTTGAATCTTCGGGTTTTAAGGTAACCTCCTTGAATAGAGCAGCGAAATAAATCCTCCACTCTCTTGAGATTTTCTCTTAGTGTCTATGGAAATCAGTCCTGTTTTGAATGACAGATCTGAAACATCCATCTTTTCCCTTAAAATATAATAAATAATGGAAGATAGCTAACCTCATAAAGAACCTAAAGTAAATCCAAAAATGCTGATTGATTGCTTCTTAACTGGATGTGTTGTGGGGAGCTGAATTGATGGTGACCCCATTGTTCCTGTGCATACAAGGATGTGGTTGAGGGTTGAGTGTGTAGCCGTGACTCAGGCTGTGTTCTGCCTCCCGGGGCAGCCCCTGGGCTTGCAGACATCTGTCAGGGCCTGCTGCTGAAATACAAAGTGGGAGAGCAGTGTGGTGGTACCTCCCGAAGACGAAAAGTGGAGCTGCTGGCTGCTCCAGTAATTTCATTTCTCTCTCTATATCCCCAAAAAACTGGAAACAGAGACCCCAAGAGATGTTTCCACAACATATTAATAGCAGTTTGATTCACAATAGTCAGAAGGGGATTCACCACCCCTTGTCCATCAACACACAGATGAACAGAATGTAGTATCTCCACATGCTGGAACTGTATTTGGCATGGACAGGGAAGGAATCCTGGTGATGGTGTTGTAACAGGCATCCACTTAATCAAGCACACTGAGACAGTGTATGTGGGAGAACAAGGAGATCTTTATTACACCTGCTGATCTAGTGTGTCTAGGCTAGGCAAGTACCTGAAACTTCAGACAAGTTCAGAGGTTCAAGAGGCTATTTTTATAGGGCATTATTACAAGCTCATCATGACTTTGTTTCAGGCTCAAGCAATGCAGGGACATGCCCACATTGTGGCACCTGAAGAGCATGGTTACAGGGGAGTTTCCTAAAATCAACATTTTCTTAGCTTGGAACAGGGAAGTTTATCCCAAGTGCAGACAGAGTGTGCATCTTTTTGAAAGCCTTCCACCCTCAAGCAAAAACATCTCTTTAAAGTACATCTTACTAATTAATTATAAAACAAAAGATACATATAATAAATTCCATCATAATAGTGGCAAGCTGCATGACTTGACTGCTCTTGACTGCTCTAAGCTCAGTGAGAGAAGCCACAAGAAAAGTACCATGTGATTCTAATTTTAAGAGGCACCGGAGGGGTCTAACTCAGAGACAAGGCCGAAGGAGTTACTAGCAATGCCCATATTGCTTTCCTAAAGGGCTGGACCAATTCCCACTAGCAGTGAATGAGGCTCCCCTTTTGCTACCTCACTCATGCCAACACTGGTTATTTTTATTCGTTGTGATGTGTGCCGGTGGTGTGAGATGATATCTCACTGTTGATTTACATTTCCCAGTTGATAAGTGATACAGAGCATTTGTTCATGTATGGTATATTTTTTATACAATTATTTACTGAATATTTTGTATTTTTGGAGTCACAGCTCCCAGTGCTCAGGGCTGACTTCTGGCTTTGTGCTCAGAGGTCATTCCTGTTAAGTGCTTGGGGACCAGATGTGGTGGTACTGGGGATCATACCTGGATTGGCCATTTTTTTTATTTTTTTTATTATACCACCGTGAGACATACAATTACAAAGGTGTTCATAATTGGTTCTTGGTAATACAGTATTCCAGCACCTATCCCTCCACCAGTGCCCCATTTCCACCACCAATGTACCCCACCCCTCCCACCCACCCCAGGATGCCTCAATAGCAGGTAGCCCTGTTTCCTCTCTTTCTCTCTCTGTCTCTCTCTCTCTCTGTCTCTGTCTCTGCATCTCTCTCCCTTTTCTTTACACATTGTGGCTAGCCCTGCAGATATTTAGAGTTTATCACTTAAGTCTCTTTGTGTATATTCAATGGTGAGTTTTAATCTGTGGATTGGCCATTTGTAAGGCATGTGCTTTACCCACTGCATTATCTCTTCAAGCTCAGCCCAATTACAGAAACAAATATTAAACACACAGTGTTGGTAATGGCAGGTTCCCATAATTCCATCAGTTAACCTGATGGAAGCCCATTCCAAGCATCATGACTAGCTCAAAGCCTGAGCTGTGCCCCTCTAAGGCCCCTATTACAAGTTCCCTCCTAAAGGAGAGCTCCCTTCATGAGTGGCCAGTGTGGGGTTCCCAGGCACATCACCCTACCTGACCAGCAGTGGGCTGGCGATTCATTCCCATTTTACCCCTCTACACATCCTCAGCTGAGGCTCAGAAGGTAGATACTGAAATCAGGCTGTCAGCTCCCAAAGACGGAGTTTCCTTCTCTGGGGCCTTGGGGACTTGGGCAATCGGCAGCCCTGTGGCCCCCTCTTCTCCTTAAGTGTGATAGATGGGCCGAGTTTTCCTGGCGGTTTAAACACTTTGCATTGATTTGTGTATTAGTTTATATATTGTTTTGAGAGACCAATTTCAAGACAAGCTTTGCCCGTCGTCCATCAAAGCTCATGGGTGCTTAATCTTCATTCGGAGTTGGCTGTTCATCAGACTCAGGGCAGGCTGCTGCCAAAAGATCCCGCCACCCCCAAGTCTCCATCCATCACAGCTCAGGGAACACCCCGCCTCCAGTAGGCTAAATCTCTGCAGGACTTGGCGGCCGGGGGACAGCACAGCCCACTTTATTTACCCACTTTGCTCCCAGCAGAAGATCTGAGCTCTGGTTTTTGCAGCCGAGGTGTTTTCAGAACTCTCACAACAATTCCACAGAAGTGGAGACTGAGTCAGGCATTGTGGAAGAGATAAATTCAGCTGCCACTAGGCCAGCTTGGGAAACAGCCAGAGTGAGCATAGCTGGTCTGGTGGGTCCTTTCTCCCCAATTTCAAGCATCTATGCTTAGGGTGGCGACTGGGTACCACTTTGACAGTGGGACATGAGGACTGAGACCTAAGCAGGTTCCCCCTTCACACCCTGTCTTCTCCCAGCCTTCCTCCATAAGTCAGGAGGAAGCCACAACTATCGCATGGACCACAACCAAACATTGCAAAGTTACAGAAGCTGGGCCACCAAGTTATTGGGTGGTTTCAGGAGTTTTAGTATCCCCCCCACCCCTGCATTTCAAATAGCCTCCTGCACTGGTGTTCATGCCACAATGCTCCATGGCTCCTTATAAGAGATGTGTGTGTGTGTGTATGTGTGTGCGTGCGCATGTTGGGGGGTGGGGAAGAGTAGGGTAGAGGTCCAGGGCCACTGTTTGGGACATGATAATAGCTGTATACTGGAACAAAAGCAGGAATGAGGTACATATTTGTCCATGTTTTATTGGGGGGAGTTCTCGAAACAGAGTCCAGGATGTCCAGGAGCCACTCTCAAAGACACTTGGCCAATGGACTAGGGCTAGCAATATGGTGCCCTCTCAGGCTCAGGGCTGCTGGGGACTTCTAGGGCCTTCCCCATTGGTAGTCGGGGTGGGGACCTGCAGTGCCAGGGATCTTACTCAGGTCCTTGAGCATGCAGGCCATGTGCCCTCAGCCTCAGACTACCTCCCAGACACTGAGGGCAGAATTTAAATGGCATTTCTTGCACCATAAAAACTGCCTTATTTCTTTGTGGGGGTGGGGGAAGAGGGGGATTTGGAATACTCCCAGAAGTGCTCATGAGTAGCCCTTGGTAGTGCTCAGGAGACCCTCTGCAATGCTGGGGGTTTAAACCAGGATTGGCTGCATGAAAGGTAAGTGCCTTAACTCCTGAACTTAACTCCTATCTATCTGACCCAGAAAAATGGTCTTCTTTTGATCTCCTCTTCACAGGAAATACTGTCTGGTGTACCCTTTGGGACAGTAAGATCTCCAAGTACTGACCTGACTGATAGATAGTCCAGAGGGTAGGGTGTTTGCCTTGCACGCGCCAACCCAGGTTCAATCCCCAGCATCCCATGTGGTCCCCCAAGCACTGCCAGGAATTAATTCCTGAGTGCAGAGCCAGGAGTAACCCCTGATCATTGCCAGGTGTGATTCAAAAGAAAAAAATATTATCTAGTACTCCATAGCACATCCCACAGGTTTATTCTGTACTTTAGGGCTTACACGTGATTTTGCTCACTTATATCCTACCATTACTTCAACAGTAGATTGGTTACAGAAACACTAGGTGATATTACAGCAAACATTACAATTAAATGCTGGAATTAGAGATGACTACAAGAGTATGCTACCTGCACGGCAGAGCCTGGCAAGCTACCCGTGTTGTATTTGATATGCCAAATACCAGTAACAATTATAGACCTCATTCTGGAATGGATTGAGTCTCTTTATGTTCCTGGAGCAAGCAGATGCCCTTGGGCTCTACTATCATGAGACAGGACATATGGAGATGTTACTGGGGCCCGCTCGAGCAAATCGATGATGAACGGGAAGACAGTGACAGTGATACAGTGATTACAATATTGGGGTTTTACACACAATGGTATTTCTGACTCGTGAGAATTCAGTATAGGAGGTATAGGAAAGTAGGGGACTTTCTTCCCAGCAGCACTGTCATGCAGGGGTGCAGGTCATGCAGAGGAGCCCAGATACATATATTCCTCGTTATAGAGCTTCAAATGTAAGTCAAGATTTACTGAGAAAATAAAAAAACAAAACAGCAAGTGATTTATTTAAAATTGATACATAATACCAGAGATATAATACCAGGTGGGGTTAAGGCACTTGTTTTGCATGTGGGTAACCCCAGTACAATCTGTCACTCTGCATGGTCTCTGGTGCAGTCCTGGAGGCCCTCTGCACATCATTAAGGTGATCCCCATATCACTGGGTCTAAAAATATATCATGTCTTCAGATTCCCATATTGAACTAATGGCTTAATTGGCCAAGAACCACTGGTTAGCACCCCTTCCTCCAGGCCTCCTAAGTACCACTTGGGAGACCTCACCCCCAAAATGGACCGAGCATCTGAATCTATGTCCTTGGAAGATACACAAATGACCAACAGGTCCAGGAAAGGTATTCCCCTCCATTGACTGTCAGGGAAATGCAAATAGAAAACACAAGGAGATATCACCTCACAGCATCAGGATGCATAATGTGACAAAAGCAAAGATAAGTGTTGGCAGGAATATGGAGAAAAGGAGTCCATGAACATACTTGATAGAAATATGAAATGGTGCATCTACTATGAGAAACAATGTAGAGTTGACTCAAAAGAAACGTAAAATAGAATTATTGTATTGATCCAGCAATCCCACTTCAGGGTAAACCTCCAAGAGAAATAAAATCATTATCTTAAAGAGCTAACTATACTCACATGTTTATTGCAGCATTTTCCACAATAGCTAAGGAAATAAAATGTGCCCATGGACAGATGAACAGAAAAATTATATATGCAAATATGCTCATGATGGGGTACTATCCAGCCTTGAAAAGGATATTCTGCCATTTACAACCACAGGGATGGAACGCAAGTGCATTAGGCTGAGTGAATAAGCCAGGAAGACAAGTATTATGTGAGCACACTTACTTAGCTGTGAAATCTGAGTCAAATTCATAGAAACAGAGGTGGCTACCAGGGTTTGGGGGGGGGGTGGGGCATAGGGAAGGGGTTGCCAGTCTGAGGGCAAAAGTATTCCACTGTGCAGGATGACTAAGCTTTGGAGCTCTAATGTTCAGCCATGTGACTGTAATTAATAACACTGTGCTGTTCATTTAAAATTTGCTAAGAGATCCGGGTGCTATACATCTCCCTCACAAAAACTCCATAATTATGTGAGGTGACAGTATGTTAAGAAACTTGATTGTGGCACCAGTTTTGTAATATATACATATAATAAAACATGTTAAATACATTAAGTCCACACAATAGTTACTCTTATAACTATTATTGAACTGATAGTTCAAGTGTGTCTCAATAAAGCTGGAGGAAAGGGCCAGAGAGATAGTTTAGGGGTCAGAGGCTTGTCTTGCATGTAGCCTATCCTGGTTTGATCCCCAGCACTACATATGGTCTCCTGAGTACTTCCAGGAGCAGCTCCTGAGCACAGGGTCCAGAAATAATTCCTGAACACTGCCAGGTGTGGCCCCCTACATTCCTCCTACCCCAAGGGGGAAAAGTTGAAAGGGAGAAGTGGGTGGCTTTCCTTTACAGGTACCCACACCCTTTCTGTTTTTTGTTTCATCTCCTCAGAGTCACACTGTCGAGTATGATAGATATTTGCCACAAGTAACCCATTTGTGGAAAGGAAATAGAATTGTAAAGTTCATTTCTCATCATCCCAAACACAGCTCAGTGCCCAATAGTGGCCCACAGTGAGTGGACCATACCAAGCAGATCAGATAGAGAATATCTCATCCATTTACCAAGTGCTACAGGTAACAGCCATTCCAGGCCCTCAGCACCCAGGGGCACTAACCATCTAAAAGGGGATGAGAATTCAGGGAAGCTTTTAGCTGCCAGGCAGGCAGAAATGATGCCATCACTCCCCCATTCAAGTTCCCTTGGCCATGCCATCCAACCCTCCCACAGAGAAGCTCTGTTTCTTTTTATATAAGTCAAGTTCATCTATTATTTGTCCTTATGCCTCTAACTTAGTTATTTAACATGACTCCCTCTAGTTCCATCCAAGTTGCACTGAAAGGCAAGATTTCTTCTTTCCTCAAGCTGAGTAGTATTCCATTGTGTATATAGTCCACAACTTCTTTATCTACTCATCCATCAGCAAGCATTTTGGTTGTTTCCAGATCCTGGCTGTTGTGATTAGGGCTGCAATAAACATTCCTACTCCCTGACAACTAGGAAGACGAGTGGGACTGTAAATAGAGTTATAAAAACTTGAACTATTATCCCTGGAAGGTTTTCAGATGAGCAAACTCACTGATATGCCAGGAAGGTGGTGCTGAGAAAAGCATGAAAGAAAGCTGTATACAAACCTCTACCCCATGTATCTCACCCTTCATCCAGCTGCTCCTGTATTGCATCCTCCATAATGTAACAGTACCAAGTGTTTCTTATTTTTCCTATATAACCACTTCTCTAAGTTCTATGAGCATTCTGGCAAATTATCAGATGGGAGTGGTGTTTTCATAAAACCCCACAAATTTAGAGTTGAAGGCCCCCTCATTTGTGACCTGTGTCTGAAATGGGAGCAGTCTTATGGAGCTTTAAACATGCAAAAGTCTGACACTACACTCCAGGGAAATAAAGCCAGAATTGAATAGTTGAATACTCATTTGGTATCAGAGAATCAAAGGATTGGTAGTGTGAAGGAGACCCATATCTGGTGTCAGAAAAAAAAGACATCATCCTTTCAAAATTAGCCATGTGTCTATCTTTGATGGACTCAGAGACTTTTTTTCTAGAAATTATCTTACTAATTCAGCAACATGCAAAATAATATCAAATACAATCTTACACATTTTTGATGTTATTTGGAATAGAGCAAAGAATGAAAATCACCATCTTTATGGAAACTAGCTGAATCCTGGGCCATACAATGAAATTCTACATAGCTATCTACATAGATTTTTAAAAGGTTAGAGAAGCGCTTTCTGTGTTGACATGTAAAGATCTCTAAGATATAATGTTAACTGTGAGTAAAAAGCAAGGTACTGAAGTGTTGATAGCTTGCACACTCTATGCTGAGTGACAGAAAGACCAGAGATACTCATTGACTTGCAAGTCATTATTTTTTCAAGTCTCTGGATGGATAAGCAAGACACTAACACCAACAGTGACCTATTTGAATAGGAAAATGGGACTTAGCAGACGAGGCAGAGGAAAGGAAAGGAGCAATTTTCGCTTTTTGGACCTGGTGAATGCAATACCTGTGCTACTCATCACATGTCAGGCCTGAAAGGAACCTTAGGGATCTGGTCTACCCTACCTTGAAGTTAAATATGTGGAAATGGTGGCCCAAAGGTCCTGCCTGGCTCCTCAACTCTCAGATCTGGTACTGGATTGGTCCAAGAACACAGTCAATGCTCTTTCAGAGACACCACTAGACTATTGCTCCCTTAGGGCAGAGCAGAGCAGGAATAGACAATAAACAGAGTAACTGCAACCTAGAGAGTACTGGGCATGTGCTCTCCATTAACTTTCCTGAATGAATGGATACAGTGCTGGAGTTTCTGTGAACCCCAAATCACTGGCTGAACTCGTTAATCATAACCCAAGAGTGACAATGATTTACATCCTGCAACTATGATGGTCACATTTTTCCATGAGCCGGCAATGATGTAACCTCAGTCACTTAGCAGAGGAAAGTGAAGGGGGCCTTCACATCCCTCCAGTCAAATGCTACAAGCAAATAATTCCATGGAAACTTCTTGCAGATTTAACAAATGTACAGGAAAAGAAGGAAAGGAAGAACTCAATTATGGAAATCTAGTGACTGTGGAATGTGCTTAACAGCTCTTAACACTTCATGCTTAGGGTGAAGAGGAATTATTTCTTTCTCATCCATTGGTCCAACAAAATCAATAACCATCAGCCTGGTCCTTGAACTATACAGTGTGGAGTGTTGATTAGGGACTTGCATTATGCACAATTTCTTCCTTCTAGGTCAAACATTCTTCATTAAACTGAAAATATTGTTACCAGGTAGACACAAAACCCATTATATGAAGCTTGTGAGCGTCATTCTCAGACTGACCACTGCCTTGCCCAGACAGACACAGCACTCACACCAGCCACAGCAAAAAAAAAAAAATCCCTCAAAACCTTCACAAACAGATTCATTTGTCATCCATAACAGGCAACAAACCAAGTGGTGTCCAAGAGGGCTCCAAGGGAGATAAGTAAGACAATAAACACTTTGGGAGAGCAAACTGAGTAAGTCCATCCATGATGGATGAATGTCTGGTAAATCAAAGTGATCCAGGGCTTAGAAGGAAAGCCCCATTGGAGGGCTCCTGGTCACAAATTAGAGGCGTGTTTGGCTTCTTAGACACAGCTGGGCTGCCTGCTGCAAAGGGAGGAAGGCTTCTAAAGCTGCCAGAGGGGAAATGGGTAAGTGAGATGAATGGAGATCAAATCCCATTATCACCAATTCCATTACAAAGAAAATTTCACCTTAACAAAAAATACATCCCAGCCCCAGGCATCAGCCCATAATAATCATATAGTGCTCAAACCACCCACTGTGAAGCATGCTGTTCCCCAGTCCCTCTAGATAATAGTCCCTAGTTAAAACAACATCCAAGCACCTCCCCACTTACCATGTGATGAATTATTGGTGGTCTTTGAAAATACCCACGTGCCCTTTCAGCCCTTGTACTGTGTGAGGTGACTTTTGAGATTCCCTATGGAAAACTGAAGTCTTAAAAATTGCAAGGATTTGGTTTAAATAAGAACCCTTATATCATCTCTTAGCTTCACATTTAAACCACCCACCTTGGAATGATGTAAATGTTAGATGGTCTCCTTCAAATATGCAGAACAAAAAATATGTGTTAAGACTAAACATACATTCATGGTTTTTAAAAAAACATAGCAGAAATTAGATTAGTAACTTTCTTAATCTAATAAACAACATCTGTCAAAAACCCATAGTAAATATCCTACTTAAAACTGGAACCAGATTAAAGTTCTACTATATCAGAGATTGGCAAAAGATAAAAGGTCTGGAAATTACTGGGTATAGAGAAGGCTTGATAATGATAGAAGTTTCCTTCAGTGCTGGTTGGAGTAGAAATGGGTAGAACTCCTTCAAGAACACGTTGGCAGTAACAAGTTGAAGATATACATATTCTTTGATCCAGCAGTTTCATGTGCCTAAGCAGTTATGCATAAAAGTGTGTGTTGCATTTGCTTTTAATAGAATAAGGGTTAGTTTATAATCCTATCTCAAAAGAATACATACACAGTGATGCCTTCTCTCAAGAGTCAATGAAGAGTCTATCATTGTTCGAATGAATGAACTAGAGATAAATGTAGCAATGTGAATCCAAGGGCTCAGCTCTTTTGAGGGGGTGGCTCAAAACCAAACAAACAAAACAAAATTCACAAAAGGGTAATAGCTCAACTCAGGTCCATTTTCAAGAATAATGTTCTTTCTCCAGAAGTCTACAGTTTTGTTCAACTCACAGCATCCATTGGCATCCTCACCTGTAGTAAGGCAGGAAACTGCAGCTACAGTAAGGCCAAATACTTGGAAATAGACCACTAGTAATGTTGTGAGGAAGCAGCAGATAGCAAAGACCCGATTTATTAGGGGAACTCCCTCCCCAAATCATCCCACTTTGACCCCTCCATTGGACAAAGATCAACTCCACCTAATTACAATAGTGAATTCTTCACCCCGGGGTGGACATTTAACATAAGAATGAAACAAGTTTCTAAGTCTTGAGGTAAGCAAAGCAAGACATCCAGGAGAACGCGGTGGCAGGGGGAGGAAACCTGAACCAGGGGGAATAAACCCTGAACAAACACAACCACTATGGGAATACTGGGCATATCTGAATCTTTCCCATCCGCTTTGCTCCTGCTCCTTTGGAATATACTTTCCCTCGATAAAGTTTTCATTGCTGGTTCACATTTCTTGCTGTTTATTCTAACTTGGGAAAGAGAAGGCCTGAGAGATGCATTGGTTGCTACCTGTAATACACTCAGTACCATCTCTCCCTCTCTCTCTCTCTCTCTCTCTCTCTCTCTCTCTCTCTCTCTCTCTCTCTCTCTCTCTCTCTCTCTCCCCCTCGGAACACTGTGGGTGTTCTGAAAATATTCTGGCATGGTTAATACCCCTTTCAAACTTATGGAAGATCATTTTCTGGATGCCTTCCCCCTTGAGGTCAGAGTCACACTTAGCACCATTGCGCTGGGCTGGAACCCAAGCAGGCGCAGTATGCATGCGGAATGACAATCTCCACATTTAGACCATGACTCATAATTTCGAATGTCACTGAGCTTGGAACAAGTTGAGAGAAAGGAAGGAAGGAAAGTGAAGTTGAAATCTCAGTGGAGGGTGCTGACGAAGACATGTTCCTGCTGAGGAGTGCACAAAGGGACATTTTCCGTCCCTCCCTCATTGGCTGATTCCCAAAGATCAGCAGGACTTTGTGAAATGCTTAAACAAGAGAAGGACTGAGCTCTACATGCAGGAAAATGACTACCCATACCCTAAACTTGAGTGCTTCCTGCATGATCTTGATATGCAAAGATCAGTGAGAAATGCAAATAAGATGGGAAAAATAAAAGATTAGTGGTCTATTTGAATGACTAGATTGGTCAGATTAATCAGTGCTACAAAAGCTAGGAGAAATCTCAAGTTTCTATATACCAAATTTACCATCTAATGCAAATATAAGCGGTCTATAGAGAGCCATGAAAGTATATTCCACTTAGTATCATTAATGGCACAATATTCTGACATGGGAGACAAAAGAGTAAGATGATACGAGCAAGGTGGGGTTAATCAAGGAGAACTTCCTGGAGAAATGTGAGCTTTGTGCCATGAGATTTGTAAGAGAAGTAAGGCTGATGGAAAGAAGGCAAAGCAGGAGAGACCCAGGCCTTTGACTTTTGCATTAACACAGAGGAGGGGGTATGGTGTTAGAGGAGTCTTTATACCTGCAAAATAAGATCGTTTACATTCACCCTCTTCTCTAGACAACAGCCTAAAGAAAGATCACTGAAGTCCCACTTTTAAAAGGAGAAACAAGCCTGTAAGCTAAGTGGCTTGCTCAGAAGCAGTAAACGGTTGAATTCATCTTAAACCTTGGACTTGGACTCTAACTAGAAACAAATTCTTCATTGATCCTAATCACTAAACCTAGAACATGTACAAAGTGATAACTTTGTTGCCTAGTCAGATACAAGTGTAACATGAAAAAATATATGGTCTTCAAAGGACTCAATGGTTATGAATTTGACCTGTTTGATTATTTGGTCAAGAGTTTTGGTTTTCTGTTTTTGTTTTTTTTGCTTTTGGGGTCACACCCGGCAATGCTCAGGGGTTACTTCCTGGTTCTTTGCTCAAGAATTACTCCTGGCAGTGATAAGGGGGCCATATGGGAAGCAAAGGATGGAACCCAAGTCAGCAGCGTGCAAGGCAAATGCCCTTCCTGCTGTGCTATCTCTCCGGCCCTGGTCAAGAGTTTTGGGATAAAAGTTAATGAGCTCAAGAGCACCATTTAGGAAGTCTCAGGTGTTGGGGAGCCGCTGGGGTCCCCCAAAGTATCAGGACAGAAGTTATCTTCTTCCTCTGAGGCTGCCGGGGAACTGGTGAAAGCTCACAAGTCCAGCGCAGTTCCAAAAAAGTCTTTTAATAGTACAAAAGCTCTACCATCGCAATCCAATAAAATGGAAGAACTCTAGCTCTGGTCAGAACTTAGACCATACATGAGAACCCAAGTCTCCCACCAAAGAGGATCCTACCAGAAAGAAGTCCCACTAAAGAGAGTCTTGGAGAGGAGACCTACCCAAAAGGGGCAAGTACCTCAAGTCAATCCACTTATATCACTGTCTTCCCGTTCATCATCGATTTGCTCGAGTGGGCCCCAGTAACATCTCCATATGTCCTGTCTCATGCTAGTAGAGCCCAAGGGCATCTGCTTGCTCCAGGAACATAAAGAGCCTCAATCCATTCCGGAATGAGGTCTATAATTATTACTGGTATTTGGCATATCAAATACAACACGGATAGCTTGCCAGGCTCTGCCGTGCAGGTAGCATACTCTTGTAGTCATCTCTAAGTCCAGCATTTGTTGATGAACCGCATGGCCCTGCAAGCTGGGCTGTGATAGGCTGGTCTGCTGGGTGGAGTTCTGACGAGAGAGAAGTCCGCATGTGGAAAATGGAGGCCCTCATGGAGTGGGGGTCGTCTGGCTTGTTGCAAGGCTCTCCAGCACCCGCAGGAGAACTCACAGGTGCAGTGAAATGTGAAACAGACCGTCAGTGGAACACTGCCCAGTGTGCCAGTAATGCCTAGCCATTACTGCCCAGGCTGCTGGTTCTACAACATCCTGCTCCATCTCCGGACCTGGCCGAGCCTCTGCTACATAAGACACTTATTAAGTATTTTCAGAGTTTGTTTCAAGAGAAGATAAGCTTTTTAGGCTGCCTCTCAGTTTTTGAATATTCAGAACAAAATCACTTGATCACTTGAATCCCATTATTCATCTATTTGCTCGAGCGGGTGCCAGTAACATTTCCATTGGACCCTATCACGTGCAGAATGTAGCCCAATGGCATCTGGTTGCTTCAGGAATATGAAGAGCCTCAAACCGTTCCTCCAGTGTCTTGACAAAGAAGTCTGACCATCTTGTAGGTGGGCGGCCACGTGATCTTTCAACATCCATGGAATCCAGTCAGTAACTGCTCTAATCCAGTGATTGTCTCTAACAAATTCAGAAATTTGTTAGAGATTGCCCGGATAATCCACTTATATACACCAAAGTAATCCTAACTTCAGGGAGGGTCCTGTCAACAAAGAACCCTAAACAGCTACTAGATAGTAGAAGAGTGTAGAAGGGTGGTACTGATGTGGGCAGGCAGACAGGGGTTCTCCAAGACAATGAAGTTTCACCCTAAGGCTGTCCAGGTTCATCTGTTTGGAAACTGGAACCAAGACTTGATAAGACCCTCAATAGACCCAAGGAATCTGGATCAACCTGTCTCAGCCCAGCCCCTAATTTGGTTACATTCTGGGACAAGAAGACCCAGCAGGAACAGAGGTCTAGAAAAGGAGATTTTCAAAGAAGACCACTCTCAATATCTACTCCCCTTGGCAACAGCCCTAACAACGGATCTTAACCTAGGTTGAAGTCCCATATGGGAGTAGCTTGGGGAGAAATCTATAAAAACCCTCCTGACCAAAGGACAGCGAGCACATGCTGCCTGGGAGTACATGCTGCCTGAGCGTACATGCTGCCTGAGCACACATGCCTGCGCACACATGCTACCTGGGAACACATCCTGTCTGAGCCCGTGTGACCAAGCACATGTGGTGCCCGAGCATATGTGTCGCCTGCATCTCCCCTCGTGAGATGTGTACTCTCTCTTACTCGCTCCCAGTCTTTGGAGCAGCCTGCGTTCTCCCTTGAGTGTATTACTCTCTCTCTCTCATTTTCCCTCCTCCTTCCCTTTCCTAAAACCTCCTTAATAAAATCTGTAAAACTTCACTGCTCGTCGACTCCTGAAAATTCTTTTTCTGCGACTAAGACAAGAGCCCTGAGGAAACCCTGGGTAAGGCCTAGAACTGACTTTCCTTTCCTGTAAAGAGCAATTCCTCGCTCCAGCCTGAGTCCATGGCTCCCAAAGAAATCTCTGGTGGTGGAGATCAACTCCCATGCCTAGAGATCAAGCGGACGTCAGGTGTGGCTTGACAGCCACCTCATGGGCCTGGTGGGGCTCAGGCCCACGCCATGCAGGGGGCTCATCACAGACTTTATCAGTCCTAAGCCTGCCCAGCGGGTCCGGGCGGCAGAGGCAGCTGGGGGAGAAAGTGACCATCTCTCTCCCTTCTGGCCTCACATAAGCCACCCGTGAGGCCCACCTGCATCAGTGCCACACCCTATTATAGGTATAAACAAAGGATTACGCCAAGGAATAATCCTTTCTTTCAAGATTATCTCTTATGTAAAACACTGGGGGAGAGAGGGGGCTGTTATAAAATAATACATCTTAATTTCATGGGCTTCATGTAATATAGATGGTACCCACAGGGTTCTTATTTGTTATCTGCACCAGGGTGATTCTGTGTATCTCGATCTCTGTATACTGAAAGGGTCACACTCTGCATGAGGACAAACTAGTATGATCTTTCCTGTAATCTTAGTCTCAATGTAGCCATCATGGCAGTCTCCTGGTAAATTCTAACTGTCCCACACTGAGTGCAGTGGGTATAAAAGAGGAGTTGTGCCCAATCTAGAAAACATAGAAGTCTTAGTAGATGTATAATAATAAGTCAGAAGATACTCATTCGAGTCAAGGTGACTTCTGTAACGGCCACACCCTTTATCAGTGTTTACAAAGAAGAGAGATCTCATTAGAATGAACCTTGGTTTAAGAACATGTAAATAGATTAAGCTGTGAGTGGGTAAAACAGCAAAGCTCCCAAGCTAGTTGAACCTGTCATCCAACACTAAGGAAGTGGGCTTAAAAACAGAGATGTAAGCTATTGTTTTCTTTTATTTATTCATTTATTTATTTATTAATTCATTCATTTATTTTGCTCTTTTTTTTGGTGGTGGGTCACACCTGGGGTCACTCAGGGGTTACTTCTGACTCTTCGCTCAGGAATTACTACTGGCGGTGCTCCAGGGAGCATATGGGATGCCGGGGAATCAAACCCAAACCTGGGTTGGCTGCATGCAAGGTAAATACCCTACCCTCTGTGCTATCTCTGCCCCCAGCCCCACTATTGTTTTCTTAGCTCACTGGTTACAGCAATATGTGGGGGAATGGAGTAACAAAGGAAGTCTCAGGACTACAAGGCACATATCCCTTCTGATGGAAAAGTACCTCCAAACACTAAATCCTACTTAACAATGGATTGCCCCAAGATCTTTTAGCATGTGGAGCCCAGCATGCTATTATTGCTCATTTGAAGTCAAACTGAGCTGGATGTTTGGTCTTTTCTCTTGCAACCTGACCCCAGGAATTTCTCACTAAAATGCAGGCACAACTCTGCCTCCGAATTTTCCAACCCTGGAACACTGTCAGGTACAGATGTACTTAATGTTTATCCTCAATTATAGAGGCCAGAGGAATACTTGGTAAATACTTGGTAAATAATTTGCTTCCTATAAAGTGTGATTACATTAGGAAACAGAATCAGCAATCCAACTTTTACATTTTTAAATTCCAGAGTGAGCCTACACTCTCTGTTGTTCACGGATGGCAGCCCTTTGAAGGTAGTGTGCATAAACTATTCTCACCAGCTGGTTAGTGGTTCTGAGGCATGCACACTTACCAAGAAAATAACCAGTTCTTTGGCACTGCAGAAGAAACTCAGCACTATGCCCTGACTTGCTCTTTGGAGCTTTTGACCTCCTCTAACTTCACACCACCACAGGATCCTTCACTCTTATTTTCCTCAGTGATAATTTCTCCCTTATCAGTGATACTCAATTTTGGCTGCCTAAAGGTATCATTGGAGAGCTTTAATTATCCCAATAGGTGGGTGTCCCCACCCTCTGACACTGGTTGAGTTGACTTGGAGGATGAGCTATAGTCATTTTTTAAGGTTCCCAACAAAATCTAAGAGCCACTCAGGTTGAGAATGAGTGCAAATAAATGCTGTTATCCCATGCCTAGTTTCTAAATCTCAGTCTTAAACTATGTTCTGTAAATTTAATCCACTGTCCCTAGTTCTCTTCCTCCAAACTCTAGGAATCATTCAAACTGCTTGATTTGGATATGTCCAGCTGGATAGTTGAAGGTGGGATATCCCAAGTTGAAAGTAATACTCTCAATTCTTCCCCACCTCCTCTATGTTTCTTTCCCAATAGTTCTTGTAATGAGTATCTCAAACCAAAACCCAAGAAGTCATCCTTGGGGGCGGAGCAATAGTCCAGTGGGTAGGGCATTTGCCTTGCATGCGCCAATCCGGGTTCAATCCCGGCATCCTGTATGGTTCCCTGAGCACCACCAGGAATAATTCCTGAGTGCAAAGCTAGGAGTAACCTCTGAGTATTGCCAGGTGTGACCCAAAAAGCAAAAAGAAAAAAAAGTCATCCTTGATTCCTTGTTCTCATTCACTACATCACACTTATCAGACAAGTATTGTTCTATAGCAACATGGATCTCATATCCTTGAGAGCAGACAATTTCCAAGAAGGTCCCATTGACTCCTACTTCATGCCATTCATACCTTAGGGTAAACCTCTCTACATCACACCAACTCACAAATCTTGAGATTACTTTAGTCCCAGCCAACAGCTTAAAAGTAACTTCATAGGAGATGATAAGTCAGAAACATGCAGGTAGGTAAACCACACACAGATTATTAACCTTTAGAAATTGTGCAAGTACTCCAAATGTTTATTGCTATAAGTTGTTAAATGGGAGAAATCACACAATAAAAACTTATACTCGTGCACATTTTTGCATCTCATGCTACTACAAGCTACCTCCATTTCTTACTGAAATCATCTCCTAGAAGGCTTCTCTTTTCTCCTTTTACTCTTTAGCAGTCTGCCATCCTCATTTATAGTCTTTAAATTAGTTTCCATTTTTAGTGACTTAAGATAAAATACAGCCCCTGCAAAGGTCTATAGTGATCCAATTTCCATCTTCAGCTCCAACTTATTCTCACATCTCGTTCGTCTTTTCTCATTTGTTACTGTTTTCTAATCACTTTTGTTCTTTCTCTTATGGTTGGAGGGTTGAAGAAAAAGGAAAAAAATTAATATCATGGGAACAGGGTTCTGGTAACATTTCTGAAAGCAAATCACTTTTTGCACATCTCTGACCAGGGTTCATCAAGCTTGTAGACCAAGAAGTGTGATGTACAGAAAGAATCCGTTCTTTTGCTTCTGGCAATGTGTTGGGCTAAATGAGGAGAAAATAGCTTCCCAGTATAGAACATCATAAGATGCTGGAGAAAATATTTTTAAATATGGCTGAGCAAGCAACAAAATACAGAAAGCAACCAGAGGAAAGAAAGCTAAAGAAGCTTGGGATTGCAGAAAGGAAAGACAGGGGGACATAATGAGAAAAATGCTCCACCATCCAATGGAGACAAGAAATATATATATGATTATATATAATATATAATATATAATATATTATATATATTATATATAATATAGTATATATTATATATTATATAATATATAAATATATATGATTATATATAATATATATATGATTCTCTATGGGAAACTCTGCAACTTCCTGGTCATTTATATTAGTGTTTCTCATCAAAGGGCCATATGTCCACCCAGTGGGACCTCAAGATATTCCAAGGGGTCCAGGGTTGAAAATCATGTAAATGGAGTATTATGGCACAAGACCAGGCAGGGGTCAATTGGTAGGAAGGCTTAGGATTGCAGAAAGGAAAGACAGGGGGGACATAATGAGAAAAATGCTGATTGTCAGGTAGAATAACCTGTTCTATTCAGAGGGCAGATCTAACTAGAGTTCACATGATTCATGAATAACAAATCATGATTAATAATTCATGATTAATCTGCATGATTAGGGCTCACAATTAGAAAATATTGAGGAACACTCAAATGTATAGGCACACACATGATAGACTTAGGGAACAACATGTGAGTCCTCTGTAGAATAAAACTCTTAATAGCTGTACTCTTATAGGGTGATGTGTCAGTGGTGATCGAAAGATTTATCTCAGCCTTGATCCCTCAAGTAGGGAGGTGGCAGGAAGAAAAATAATATTCTCTAGTTTTCCCATTAACTAGTACTCCTAAAGAATTGAGATGAGAATTCAAACCACCTTAAATATAGAAGCATAATAAGGGAATTGATAGTAACAAATGATGAAAAACCCTTGACCTTGAATTTAAAACTGAGATCACCAAGCAGTGAGAGAAAAGGTGAGGGCAAGGAAGAATGGACTAATATTGACTAAATTTCTTCACTCAGTGTTCCATTCATGGAGTGGCAAAATTTGTGATTCTGTACTGTCTTATGACTTCATAGTACTCCATTGTGTATATATACCACAACTTTTAGATCCATTCATACATAACTGGGCATCCACAATCCACAGTCAGAATTTCAGTTGTTTCCAAACCTTGGCTATTGTTCTATGCACTGCAATGAAAATAGATGTGCATATATCCTTTGAATGAATTTTTGTGCCTGTATTTTGTATTTAGATGCCCAAGAAGTAGAATCACTGAATATAGGGGAAATCTATTCTATGTCTTCAAGAAATTTTCATATTAATTTCCACTGAAGTTGAACCAGACAACATTCCAAATCAACAGTGGTTGAGGTTTCTTCCTCACCACCCCACCCGACACTGGTTATTTCCAGACCTGTGATAAGAAGAAACATTTTAAGAGATAATGGTTTAGAATTTTCCAGAGTAGACACCACTCCTCAATTTTAAGGAGCCCAACTAATTCTAAGCAGCACAGATCATAATATAACTATAGAACACCAAAGTCAAAAGTATCTGGGCCCATGGTGAGAGTACAATGGATAGGCGGTTGCCTTGCAAATGGCAGACCTAAGTTCGAGCCCCAGTATCCCATATGGTTGCCTGAGCAATGCCAAGAGTGGTAACTGAGTGCCAGGAGTAACCCCTGAGCATGCCGGGTGTGACCCCAAAAGAACAAAAAACAAAAAACGAAGTCAAAAGAACCTTTTAAAGCCAGGGCAGGGAAATAAAGCACTTGTTAAGAAAAGCATCTGAAACTAAAGTATAGCTCCACAGAAACAAGGAAAACCAAAAGATAGTAGGACAATATTTCCAGAACACTAAGAACAAATCACTGCCTACTTATACCCATATTAAATATCTGCACTGAAAAAATACTTCACAAATAAGAAGAGGTAAAGTATCTTTGGATATATGAAAACAGAACTCAGTACAACAAGCATTAATAAAAAGATTTCCTGAGCTAGAAGTTGTAATTTAGTAAGAAGAAAAATGATACCAGAAAGAGAGGACAAAATGTGAGGAAAGTATCAAGTATTAAAGAATAATAAACTTGGATGTAAATAAAAACAAATGTCAGTATAAAATATAGCACACGCGCCTGATGGGCGAGACTGAAACAGAGGGAATGCATAAGTAGTAGACAGGGGAAGCACTCGCCTTGCATGCAACCAACCCAGGCTCAATTGTTGGCATCCAATTACATTTCCCTGTGCACTGCCAGGAGTAATTCCTGAGTTCAGAGCCAGGAGTAACTCCTGAGCATGGCTAAATGTGGCCCCAAACAAAATAATTTCAAAAAAATAATAAATTGAGGTGAGAAATAAAAAAAAAAAGAAAGATCTTGCACATGTGGAGTTTCTGAGTTTATTTTCTAGGGTGGAGATATGAATAATTAACTAATTAGCAAAGTTTAAAGAATAAACCAAGGGCCAGAGAGATAGTTCAAGTGGTGGAGCAAATGCCTAGCCTGTGTGAGGGTCTGAATTTGATCCCCAGCAGCACATATAGCCTCACATTCACACACCCAAACATAAACATATATATGTGTGTACATATATATATATATATATATATATATATATATATATACCTAGGTATACATATGTATACCTAGGTATGAATATGTGTATATGTGTATAATATACATACCTAGGTATACATAGGTATGTATAATATACATACCAAGGTATATATAGTATTTATCTCTGAGCACAGAGAGGGAGAAGTGAGCTCTGAGTACCACCAGATGTAGTCCAACTCCCCACCCCCCCAAAATCAATAAAATATTCCCATTGTAAGATACATGGTAATTTCACTGAAGTAGACCGACGTCCTGTGATATAGACTTTCAACCATTTAGCACAGAATTACAATTTTTGGTTTGGTAATTCCTGTGTCCTGTGTGCAGGTTGAGGTCTAATATCCTGTGTGGCATGGAAATCCTGCTGTTGTGATAGGATTAAAAGTCACAAGGAACTTGTTTCTGTGTCTAGCCTAGAGGAGAACCCAGAAATCTTAAATCTGCTTCCGTTCCCTCATTTAACATTTGACCTTATGCAAACAATTCAATGTCTTTCTCTATCCTTTACCCTCTGCTCCTGCCAGAAGCCTCTCTCTTCTGTTCTCCCACTGAACTTTTTCTGCAGAGATCACTAAATCACCACTTTTGCTCTGAAAGTCACAAATAGAGACAATTCTATTCATTTTTTTAATCTCTTCATGGTATCTGGCTCAGGGTGTTGCACACTACATATTTGATACAATGGTTGAAAAACTGGAAGAATAAAAGTAGGAATCAGGGGCCAAAGCAATAGTGCAGATAGGTCACTTCCTTTGCACCTTATCAACCCAGGTTCAATCTCCAACATCCCATATTTTCCCTTGAGTACTTCCAGACGACATCCCTGAGCACAACACCAGGAGTAAGCCCTGAGCAAAGCCAAGTGTGGTTTAAAAAAAGTAGAAATCAGAGTTAGAATATCTCCATCACATAGGCGCTACCAGTCATACAGTTATAGCAGTTTAAAAGTCTCATATCAAGCCAAGATCTGCCAGTGATAGACTCACAATAATTGCCACCAGTGACTCGTATCTCACTCCCTATGCTGTAGTTGTCTCCTCCCAAGTCGGCCCTGGAATTAACCCTCCACCTCACTCTGGTCAATGGGACAATCGTGAGGCAAAGCAGAGTCTTCTTCAGCCCCTATGCTTAAGGGGCTCTCCTGGGCAACTGTCCTCACTGTGCACAAGAGTCAATTTCATCTCCTTGATAAATGATTGCAGAGTTTCGGGGACCTAGCTGAGCTTAACACCTTGCTGCCCAATGGAGGCATCAGACTGATGTGAAAGAAACCCAAACAAAACCAGCAGAAGCACCAACCAACCCATACAACTGCAAGGAACAATATATCCCCATATTATACTCCAGCAATATAATATATCCCCATATTATATTCCATATTGTATTCATATTCCTGAAGCAACCAGATGCCATTGGGCTACAATGGCATGTGACAGGGTCAAATGAAAATGTTACTGGCACCCACTTGAGCAAATTAATAAATAACGGGATATCAAGCGATCAAGTGATTATATTCCAGCACCTTTGCGAGTGTGTATGAGGGGAGTAGAACAAGGGGGTTAATAATGGATCCACTTCTTTAGCATGTACTCTCAGTTCTCTTCCAAATGATCATAATGCAAATGATCCCAGATCCTTCTGGGGTCTTCCCCAGCTGAGCATCCTGATTTTTCAGGAAAGAAGGAGTTCTCCCTTGTCCTGGAATAGATCTCTCAGGAAGGTGGTAGTCCCACTGGTCTCAATGTACTGCTTCTCTGGGGCCCCTTATCCCACCATGGTCCCCTCCCCCAAAGGACTGGTGGGCCCACCCAGGACTGCTGCTGATGCTGTCAGCCAGAATCCAGATACACAGGCACAGGGAGGAGCTTCTGCCCACCTGCCCTGTGCTAGGCTAATAGGGTGTCCTGGAAGGGAGGCAGGTTCTGGCCTTGCCTGCTCACCCGACAGTCTCAGAGGCTTGGAAACCTCATGCACCACAACCACAGCCATTCTCAAGGTCTGGACTACACAGCTCGACAGAGCACCACCCCCCCATGTTGTAGAGCTGCAAACCAGGTATACTCATCTAACAGGTATCCCCCCACATTTCACAGAAACACAAGTGTGTGGACATCATGTGTGGTCTGTGGCAACATATTAAAAATTTCCTATATAGGGGGATCAGATGGCACAACAGAGATTTAAGAATTTCCAATGACTTTTGTCTAAGACCATATTCATTGACTGTTTAGAGAAGTGGCCCCAATGAGCAGTATAGAATAGATTAATCAGCGTATGCATAGGACAAGCTCAAATAGAGGTTGAGATAAATGTGAATAGATGTCTGTAGGTGCAGTGGTGGTGAGTCTAGGCTTGACAGTAGAAAATCACTGTGCTCTGGAAACCCGGAAAATGAATCCAAGAACAGAATCGGCCAGATTCCCACACAACAATGCAGAAGAAAAAAAAGCCAAGACTTTGTCAATACCATTCCCTTATATGGGCTGTGATGATCAACATAACTGATGCCAGCTAAGGGAGCAGGCAAGGAGATGGGGATGGGGGTGGGTGGGAAACACAGGTCTCTGGTGGTGGTGGGGGCATACGGGTGGTGGGTTTGGTGCTGAATGATGAGTCTTTCTAACAACTGTATTGTGAAAAGCTTTATACTTTGTAAATCATGGTGTTTGAATAAATAAAAGAAAAGAAATAAAATGTACTGCTTCTGTGTATGTGGCAAAGGAAGCATTAGGATGGTATTTTTGAGTTTTTGTTTTAGGGACACACTCGGTGCTGCTCAGGGCTTACTCTGGCAGTGTTCTGGGGACCATATGTGGTGCCAGGGATTGAATCCAGATTCTCCGTGTACAAGGCAAGCACTTTCTTTTGAAATTGCAGAAGTGACTTGGGTACCTACAAAAGTCAGAGATTCTGGAGGCTGAGAAAACACTATCATAGCAAACTGCTAAACACTAGAGTAGACTACTAGTTCAGTAAAGCAATTACTTCTTTCTTCTTATTTGGGGCCATCTGAAAATTGTTGGTGCATGTTCATTATCTATTTAAGAAGTTGAGTTTTTCAGGAAGTCAAAAAGATCCAATGATGGGGCCAGAGAGCAGTGCACAGCAGATAAGGCACTGGCTTTGTATTCAGCCAACCCTGGTTTTATGCCCAGCAATGCTTATGCTCCCTGGAGCCCCACCAGGAGTGATCTCTGAGCACAAAGTTAGGAGCAAGCACTGTGGATGTTGCCTCCAAACAAAGCGAAGAAAAAATCCAACCCAACTGAAGCACTGTGGTATGTGCCATGAGTACAGGACAATGACAAATAAACACTTGACACAGCCCGCCAACCGGGTATCTCAGCAGGTTTGTTGAGTCCACAGTGATAGAACCTATCTTCTAAATACCTTTGACGGGGTGCTTATTTTTCTTTCAACTCTACAGAGATCTGTCTTCCCGTTCATCATTGATTTGCTCGAGCGGGCACCAGTAACATCTCCATATGACCTGTCTCATGCAAGTAGAGCCCAAGGGAACCTGCTTGCTCCAGAAACATAAAGAGCCTCAAACCATTCCATCAGGTCATGGGAATGAGCTCTGGTATTTGGCATATCAAATACGACACGGGTAGCTTGCCAGGCTCTGCCGTCGGGTAGCATACTCTTGTAGTCATCTCAAAATCCAGCATTTATTGATGAACTGCATGGCCTCAAGCGGCCGCAATGCCAGGCTGTGATAGGCTGGTCTGCTGGGTGGAGTTCTGACGAGGGGGAAGTCCGGATGTGGAAAATGGAGGTCCTCAAGGAGTGGGGGGTCGTCTGGCTTGTTGTGAGGCTCTGCTGGGGTGGCAGGCCAGGGATAGAACCTGCCATCCCTCCCGGGCACCTCATGAGTGACTGGGCACAGTGAGAGCCAGTAGCAGCTCTGCCCCATGTGTGTCTCTCTACTGAGATCTATTTGGAAGTAATTTGACATTTTTTTTCTCTGTTATTAACTGGAGTTTGAAACATGTGCTCAAAGCTGATTCATTTTGCACCATCTCAAGTCATTCTCTGTACTACAGTGAGGAACAGCGGAAGTGCTACACATAGAAATATGGGGCAGGGCATGATGGGGTGAAAACCTCTGTGCCTCAAAGAATGTACCCAGCATCTAAACATGTTTCCTGCTCTTGAGAACAGAGATATGGAACCCCTATCATCCACGGAGTGTCTTGCTGAAATTTCTTCCAAGTCAGGAATTCTGGGGGGTGAGCAGTCTGTAAAAGCCGAGAGAATAGAAGAGAAGCTCCACCATGCACCCCAAACTCCAGCAAACTCTCATGTGGGACAAACATTCTACTTATCGACCAGTGGTCAGTTTTGGCAGGTCAGAGATAGGGGAACCCCAAGAAAAGAGAAATCTCTCTGGAATGGACAGGTCTAAGGTTGAACAGATGGGGTCTATAGCAGATATCTGAGGACCGCTCCCTGACCTCTTCTAGGTCCACAGGCAAACAGCTGCTGCTGGGCAGAAATGACCCATAAGGGGGCCAGAGTGATAGCACAACAGGTAATGGCATTTGCCTTGCACGCAGCCAACCCAGGTTGATCCCTGGCATCCTATTTGGTTCCCTGAGCACTGCCAGGAGTAATTCCTGAATGAAGAGCCAGGAATAACTCCTGAGCATTGCCAGGTGTGACCCAAAAAGCAAAAAAAAGGTGTTGCAGTACTGTTGCAGGACACCTAAAAGCCTAGGCCTCTGCATCTGCCCTGGATTGCCTCCTGCAGGTCAATTCATAGATAGGGGGGTAGTCTGAATGTGGCAGTCTTATCTGACCATGTATTCTGTACTGGCTGGTATAAATATTCTCTCATGCTACCACAATCATCGTGGGACTAGCTAGATCTTACCAGCATATTTGCCTGGCCACGTTGGATCTCTAAGTAATTAGACCAGAGAGAAATGCTGTTTGCCTCCAAGCAAGCAAGCATAGCTCCCTGATAACTCAAAGACAACTAAAATACAAAACTACCGTGAAGTAGATGAGACTCTTGTGAAGGCTTGGAGAAATATTTAACTGGCATTAATATTAGTCTTTGGTACAGAGACATGCCATCTCAGAAACCCCCTTCTCTACACTATAAAGGCAATTCCAGGCAGATCTTGACCCAAAACATTAGGTGAGGTGCTGGGAGAAATTACCTGAGGGCATTTGATCCTTCCTGCCAGGGGAAGTTACATTTAGCTTATAGCTTCTCCCAGCTCTGCTAGGAGGCTTTTAATTAGCTCTGGGTCCTTGTAAACAACCAGATGGTCTCCTGAAGTTGCTACATTCTATAGAGCTATTTTCCTGTTTTCATCTCTAGATAGCCCAGCCCAGAATGGGCTGGGCTGGGGAGTTTAGGGGGATTCCTATCTATAAAAGAAGCTGTAAGAAGAAAGAATCTCTCTTTTTTTCCCCCTTTTGCCATTTTCGGCTTCCCTTGGTGTTTTGCTTCTCTGTCCTCTCCATTCTCTGTTGGGCCTCAACACGTGATGGCAACCATCTAGGCCTACACCTGGCTGGGGCCTAGCTGGGAACCTAGAGTCCGGAGGTTTTCCCTGCTCTTGGATTGTATATTGGAACCTGTGATAGTAAAGCCCTTTTAGAACTGCATCAGATTCCTGAGTCTTCATCCATTCCCTGCCGGCTTCGGAGGTAGAAGGGAACTCACTTACCAGCACTGTCAGGGACCCCAGTGGCGCTCCCTGACACAGTACACTGCTGCCCAGAGCCTCTGCACCTTGCCTGGAGTTACCTCCGGCAGGCCACTTTGTAGATATAGGGGCAAGAAAACAGTTTGAATCTGTGACTTGATGTGGCAGTATATGTTACCATGTATTCTATGTTAGCTGGTATAAATATTTTCTCTCATGCTACCACAATCATTATGGGACTAGATAGATCTTACCAGTATATTTACCTGGCTACGTTGGATCTCTAATTAGACCAGAGAGAAATGCTGTTTGCCTCCAAGCAAGCAAGTGCGACTGTCTAATAATTGTAAAGGCTAATATACAAAACAACTATGAAGTAAAGATGAGAATTTTGTGAAGGCTTGGAGAAATATATACCTTGCTGTAGAATATTCATCGGTACAGATGCATGCCTTTGTATTCTGAGATGCAGTTCACCTCAGATGCCCTTCCCCCATCTATATAGGGTCTGGTGGAGAGCCAAGGATGGGGCCTAAGCCTTGGTTGGGGCGATGTTAACATTTCAGTGGACTAGGTGAAGTCCTGGGGATTGACCCTAACTGCTTTCCATTGATGTGGGCCTGTCTGGGCTGAAAAGTTATAAAAGCTATTGCCTGCTTTGTTGCCTGCCTTTTGCCTTTTTGTCTTTTGGCCTTCTCCCTCTGCCTCCTCCTCTCTCCCTTTCCCTTCCCTGTTGGGCCTTAACACATAGCAGTGGCCATCTTGGCCTAGGATTCCAATCCTACACATGGCTGGGGCCCAGTTAGGGACCTAAAGTCTGGGGTTTTTCGCACAGCGGAAACACAATCCGCACTTTTATTTTCATAGCAGCACTGTTCACAATAGCCAAAACCTGGAAACAACCAGTATGCCCGAGAACTGAGGACTGGATAAAGAAACAGTGGTACATCTACACAATGGAATACTATGCAGCTGTCAGAAAAAATGAAGTTATGAAATTTTGCTATAAATGGATGGATATGGAAAGAATCATGTTGAGTGAAATTAGTCAGAAGGAAAGAGAGAGACATAGAATGACTGCATTTATTTGCATGACATAAATATACTAGGTGATCTTACCAAAAGTGGAAATTACCGCAAGCATGTGGGAGTCAGAGGTTGGTTTAGATAGAGAAAGGAACAGGAGTGAATAAATGTCTAAAAGTTCTGATACTAACATAGAACTGAGCATTAAATACAGACAAAAAAATGCAAGTGATGGCTTCTAAGTGTACGTAGTGCAACCCACAATGTGTGGGAGAAGGAGGAGAGAGAGAGGGAGAGGAGAGGAGATAAAGAACCTGCCATTTAGGCGGGATGTGGGAGGGGGAGGGAATTGGGGACATGGGTGGTGGCTGAGGGGCACTGGTGGAGGGCGGGGTGCTGGAACACTATGTGACCGAAACCCCCAAGCGTGAACAACGTTGTAATTGTATATCTCACGGTGGTATAATAAAATGTTAAATACAAAAAAAAAATAAAGTCTGGGGTTTTCCTGTTACTGGATTATATACCAGAAACTGTGGAGAGTAAAGCCTTTTTAAAACTGTGCTGGACTCCTGAGTTTTCATCCATTTCCCCCATCCCCAGCCCGGAGGTAGAAGGAAACTTGTTTCCTGATATTATTGGGGACCTCAGCGGCCCCCTGACTGAAAAGAAAAGAAAAGGAAAAAGAAAAGAAAGAAAAGAAAAGAAAAGAAAAGAAAAGAAAAGAAAAGGAAAGGAAAGGAAAGGAAAGGAAAGAAAAGAAAAGAAAAAAGAAAAGAAAAGAAAAGAAAAGAAAAGAAAAGAAAAGAAAAGAAAAGAAGAAATGACCCATAACAGGTTGCAATGGACTGGTAGGGGTAGCAGGGATTCTTCCTGGACTACATTCTGCCCCCCATTGCAGCAGCTACCATAGGCTTCTGATTCCTGGGAACTGGAAACAAAGTTGGTCCCTAGAACTGGACAGATAGTACAGCAGGTAAGGTACTTGCCTAGCATACAACCATCCCTGGTTCAAAACACAGGCCCCTATATGGTTTCCCAAGCACAGCCAGGAATAATTCCTAAGCACAGAGTCAGGAGTAAGCCCTGAGCACCACTGGCTGTGACCTGCAACCCCCCAAAAAATCAGTTTCTTAACAGAAAAAGGAGGAAAGATATGAGTGCTTTGTTTCTCTGCATTATTTATTTACTGGAGAGAAGGTTGTTTGAGTCATACCCCACAATACTCAGAGGTCCAGGAGGTGCTGGGAATTGAACCTAGGTCAGCTGCTCTCAACCCGGTACTATCTCTCCAGCTCCATTTTCCTTCATTAAACTGTATTTGTTCTTTTTTTTTTTTTTTTTTTTGCTTTTTGGGTCGCACCTGGCGATGCTCAGGGGGTTACTCCTGGCTCTGCACTCAGGAATTACTCCTGGCGGTGCTCAAGGGACCATATGGGATGCCGGGATTGAACCCAGGCCGCGCCGGGCTGGCCGCTTGCAAGGCAAACGCCCCTACCCGCTGGGCTATCACTCCGCCCCTGTATTTGTTCTTGACTCTAATTTTCTCTCCTTTTTGACAGCAGTATGGAATTCTTCATCCCTCTCACTCCTCTTTCTCTCCCTTGCTCCCTTCCTCTGCTCCAGCTACTTGGCTTCTCTGGGGTATTGTTTCTCTCATCTCTGCTTTCTCAGCTCATTCTTCTCTTGTTCAGCACACATCTCAACCTATTACAGCAACATCTTCCTCTGTCTGTAACTTATCACAGAAACCATCTATCTGGGAGCTGATTATTCCATTGCAGGCAAAGAATAGGGACCAGCATCTCTGAGGATGTTTACACAAACACAGAGTACCTGGTGGGACATGCTTGCTAAGGGAGATCAGAGAAGAGGCAAAAGTTCTGTGTATGTGGGGGCTCATGGCTGAGGGCCCCAGAATCCTTCATAGGCATGGGGCATGGAAGAGGACAGGGGTGGGGTGCAGTCTGAGGGCCACAATCAAGGTGGCTCTGACACACTGAAGTATGCCTCAACATTGTTCTCACTCTGTGGACCCGGTGAAGGCTAACAGGGCTGTAGGGTGATGCGTGAGAGCTTTCTCCCTTCCTGCCCCCAGGGTCCTCCCATATCTGTTCCTTTTTTTGGAAAGGAAGCAGTCTTCTATATGCAAACTCATACATCTTACAGATATCAAGCCCAAATAAAACCACAACTCCTCTGCTCTGCCTCCTCCCCCTTCTATACCAGCAAAACCAAAGCCAGAGAGAAGTAGAGAAAACTCTGAAAACCAACTTTATTCAGAGGATACAGTGCTCCTCTGAATTCTCTGACTGCTAAATGAACTTTACTTTTGGGGGATCATGCTCAGCAGTCTCGGGACTGCTCTTGTCTCTGTCCTCAAGGGTGCTCCTGGTGGTACCTGGGGAAATATATGCTGCAGGAGATCAAACCTTGGTTAACTACATGCAAGACAGGAGACTTAACCCATGTACTTTAACTACAAAGTGATATCTTAACCTGTGGGAAGGGAGTATGAAACATACCTGGTGGTGTTCAGGGAATACTCCCCAGTTCAGTGCTCAGGGCAGGCCACTTTGGGCAGTGCTTGAGGAACCAAATCATCTCAAAGGATCAGATCTGAGGTCTCCTGCATGCTATGCACCCTGGACCATTACGTACCAAACCATCACTTTCCAGAAGCCTCACTCTAAAGGCATGTTGTCCCTAGAAAGGAGACAGTGGTCTCTAAGGCAGCAAAAGTGTCAACATGGTCACAATTACTGCAGATGAGGGTGAGCAGAGACCATAACAGATGTTTGTATGGGCCCAAATGGAGGCCTCGGGGTTCTTTTTCTAGTCTGGGTCTCTATTACTTCAGAGCGATGCAGATTGGTGAAACTAATTTTGCTCTGCATCACTTCATCTTTAAAATTACCAATCACGGATCAGAATGATAGCACAACCAGTAGGGCATTTGTCTGGCATGCACCAGACCCAGGTTCAATCCCTGGCATCCCATATGTTCCTCTGAGCATTGCCAGGAGTAATTCCTGAGTGAAGAGCCAAGAGTAACCCTGAGCATCTCTGGGTGAGACCCAAAAAGCCAAAAAAAAAAAAAAAGATAAAATCATCAATCAAGCATTTTTATTGCTTTAAATTAGCAAAATAGAGGTGTGTGCGTGATCCCCTGCGTCTCCGCGGACCCAAACTGCCCCAGGGAAGAGCGGAAACTCCATCAACGGGAACCAAGGCTAACTGCCTTGGTTTCACCGCTGAACCTTGGGCGCCGCGCCTCCTGGGACCGGCTGAAAATCTCCCCCCCCCGCCAGGTGTGTGTGCGTGATCCCTCGCGTCTCCGCGGACCCAAACTGCCCCAGGGAAGAGCGGAAACTCCATCAACGGGAACCAAGGCTAACTGCCTTGGTTTCACCGCTGAACCCTTGGGCGCCGCGCTCCTGGAACCGGCTGAAAATCTCCCCTCCTCCCCCGCCAGGTGTGTGCGTGATCCCTGCGTCTCCGCGGACCCAAACTGCCCCAGGGAAGAGCGGAAACTCCATCAACGGGAACCAAGGCTAACTGCCTTGGTTTCACGGCGGAACCTTGGGCCCTGCGCCTCCCGTAATCATCCCAAAACTCAAAACCGCCGGCCGACGCTAGCGCCCGCGCGAACCTTTTACTACCTATCTTGCATGAGGTACCACTGAACCTTGGTTCCTACATCCTTGCTACCCACCCAAACTCCGCAAACAGACCAGACACCTACTAACTGTACTATCCTGTCATCCAAGACCCCACATTTGCAACCTACAATAGTCAAAATGGTAAGGCAACGCAAAGTTCCATCCAGCTCTGTGAGTGAAGTCACTAGTCCAGATGAGCCAAGCAATACCAATGAGTTATATAACCTCTCTGATAAGGAATTTCGGGAAGAAATGTTAAGGAGTCATAAGGAATTCAAAGAAGCAATGGAATGCAAACTCAATAAAATACAAGAGGACATGATAGAAGAAGTGAGGAAAATGCAAATGGAAATGACATATATTAAAAATGAGGTAAATGAAATGAAAAACACAGTGGAAAGCCAGCATAGCAGAATAATAGCTACCGAAGAAAGAATTAGTGATCTCGAAGACGCATTCCAAAGATTCTCTACACAACACCAGAAGATAGAAAAAAGACTCACAATTACCGAACAGACAACAAGAGATAATCGGGATGAAGCCAGAAGAAACAACATACGGATCATTGGGGTCCCAGAAGGGCAAGAAGAAAACCCTGATGAAGAAGAAACTGTCAAAGCCATCATTGCTGAGAAGTTCCCGGAACTAAAAAACACTTGCCTCAAGATCCAGGAGGCCCGTAGGATACCTGCTAAAAGAAACCCCAACAAGAATACTCCAAGACACATCTTAATTAAAATGACAAAAACTATAGATAGAGATAGAATACTGAAAGCAGCAAGATCAAAGAAGGAAATCACATACAAAGGAACATCTCTAAGATTTACAGCAGACTTCTCTGATGAAACACTCCGAGCAAGAAAACAATGGTGGGATATTGTGAAAAGGCTGAATGAACTGCAGGCCTCACCAAGAATTCTTTACCCGGCCAGACTCACATTCAGATATGAAGGAAAGATACACAACTTCATGGATAAGCAACAACTCAGGAACTTCATGGACTCAAAACCAACCTTAAAAAGAAGGACTGAAGGGTCTACTGTAATACGACCAAACCCATAAGCACAACAAGCTCAAACAGAAAGATGGCACAAAATCCGATGACAATAATCTCTCTCAATGTCAATGGTCTAAATGCACCAATTAAGAGACACAGAGTAACAAAATGGATTAAAAAAATTGAACCCAACATTCTGCTGTCTACAAGAAACACATCTGAATAATCAGAACAAACACAGACTCAAAGTCAAAGGTTGGAAGACCATTCTCCATGCAAACAATTCCTCCAAAAAGGCTGGTGTGGCCATATTAGTATCAGATAATATAGACTTCAGGCTGAAAAAGGTTAGAAGGGACAACGAAGGCCATTTCTTATTACTTAAGGGGTATGTACACCAGGAAGAAATTACACTACTAAACATATATGCACCCAACGAGGGGCCAGCAAAATACATAAAACAACTGCTAAGAGACCTCAAAGAAGACATTAACAGTAGCACAATAATAGTTGGAGACTTCAACACTGCTCTATCAACGATGGATAGATCAACAAGACTGAAACTCACCAAGGAAATATTGGCCCTGAAGGAAGAAATGGAAGAAAGAGAGCTAGTAGATATATACAGGGCTTTTCATGCCAAAAAAGCTGAATACACATTTTTCTCTAGTGCACATGGAACATTCTCCAAGATAGACCACATGCTGAGCCACAAAGCATACCTCAATAAAATTAAAAAGATAGAAATTGTGTCAGCTATCTTTTCAGACCATGATGCACTGAAAATGGAAGTTAACCTGCACACAGAAACAGGGAGTCAAACCAAACACCTGGAAACTGAACAGCTCACTCCTGAACAACAAATGGGTCATAGAAGAAATCAAACAGGAAATCCAAAGATTTCTGGAAACAAATGAAAATGAAGACACCAACTATAAGAACTTGTGGGACACGGCAAAAGCCGTGTTAAGAGGGAAATTTATAGCTCTGCAAGCATTCATCAGGAAACAAGAAAGGGCCCACATAAATAACCTGACTACACAGCTGAAGACATTAGAGAAAGACCAACAAAAGGAGCCCAACCCAGGCAGAAAAAAGGAAATAATAAAACTTAGAGAGGAAATCAATGAGTTGGAAACCAAAAAAAACAATCCAAAAGATTAATGAAACCAAGAGCTGGTTTTTTGAAAAAAATAAACAAGATTGACAAACCATTGGCAAGACTTGTAAGGACAGGGAAAGAGAGAACCCAAATAAACAGAATCAGAAATAAAAAGGGTGACATCACAACAGAAACCACAGAAATCCAAAAGATCATCAGAGATTACTTTGAGAGCCTGTATGCCGTGAAACATGAGAATCTAGAAGAAATGGATCAATTCCTGAAGTCCTATAACCTCCCACGGCTGAAACAAGAAGACCTCCAATACCTGAATAAGCCTATCACCATTGAGGAAATAGAAACAGTAATTAAAAGACTTCCCAAACACAAAAGCCCAGGTCCAGACGGATTCCCTAGTGAACTCTACCAAACCTTTAAGGAGGACCTACTGCCAGTCCTGTTCAAGCTCTTCCAGGAAATAGAAGAAACAGAAACACTCCCAAACAGCTTCTACGAGGCACATATCACCCTGATACCCAAAGCAGGGAGAGACAACACAAAGAAAGAAAACTACAGACCAATATCCCTGATGAACACGGATGCTAAGATCTTCAACAAAATACTAGCAAACAGAATCCAAAGACTCATCAAGAAGATTATACATCATGACCAAGTAGGATTCATCCCGGTATGCAAGGATGGTTCAACATTCGCAAGTCAATCAACATAATACATCATATCAATAAGAGAAAAAATAAAAACCATATGATCCTATCAATAGACGCAGAGAAAGCATTTGACAAGATCCAGCACCCGCTCATGATTAAAACCCTCCAGAAAATGGGAATTGAAGGGACTTTCCTCAAGATAGTTACAGCCATCTACCAAAAGCCCACAGCGAGCATCATTCTCAATGGGGAAAAGTTGAAAGCCTCCCCTGAGATCAGGGACAAGACAAGGTTGCCCACTCTCACCTCTTTTATTCAATATAGTACTGGAAGTACTTGCGATAGCAATCAGAGAAGAAAAGGACATCAAGGGCATCCAGATAGGCAAGGAAGAAGTCAAGCTATCATTATTTGCAGATGACATGATATTATACCTAGAGAACCCTAAACTCTCTACCAAAAAACTCCTAGAAACAATAGACGCATATAGTAGAGTGGCAGGATACAAAATCAACACGCAAAAGTCGGTGGCTTTCCTATATACAAATAACGAAAAGAGAAGAAAGGGATATTAAGGAAACAATTCCATTCACAATTGTGCCACAGAAAATCAAATACCTAGGAATCAACTTACCCAAGTGTGTAAAGGACCTGTACAAAGAAAACTACAAGACACTGCTCCAAGAGATAAAAGAGGACACAAGGAAATGGAAACACATTCCCTGCTCATGGATGGGGGAGAATCAACATTGTCAAAATGGTAATACTCCCTAGAGCTCTATACAGATTCAATGCAGTCCCTATGAGGATACCCATGACATTCTTCAAAGAAATTGACCAAACAATCCTGAAATTTGTATGGAACGATAAACCCCCCAAGGATAGCTAAAGCAATCCTCGGAAAAAGAAGATGGGAGGCATCACCTTACCCAACTTCAAACTGTACTACAAGGCAGTAGTAATTAAAACAGCATGGTATTGGAATAAAAACAGACCTGTGGACCTATGGAATAGAATTGAGTATCCTGACACCCAACCTCAAACACATGATCATTTAATCTTTGATAAAGGTGCAACGAGTCTAAAATGGAGTAAGGAAAGCCTCTTCAATAAGTGGTGTTGGGAAAACTGGGCAGCGACATGTAAAAAAATGAATTTGGACCTGTGTCTAACACCATGCACAAAAATCAGATCAAAGTGGATTAAAGATCTCAATATCAGACTTGAATCCATAAAGTACATTGAAGAAAATATAGGAAAAACCCTCCATGACATTGAAGCTAAAGGCATCTTCAAAGATGAAACATCGCTAACAAAGCAACTAGAAGAAAAGATAAATATATGGGACTACATGAAACTAAAAAGCTTCTGCACCTCAAAAGAAACAGTGACTAAGATACAAAAAGCAGTCCACAGAATGGGAAAGAATATTCACCCAATACCCATCTGATAAGGGGTTAATATCCAGGATATATCAGGCACTGGTAGAACTTTTACAAGAAGAAAACAAACAACCCCATCAAAAAATGGGGAGAAGAAATGAACAGAAACTTCAGCAAGGAAGAAATTCGAATGGCCAAAAAACATATGAAAAAATGCTCATCATCACTAATCATCAGAGAGATGCAAATCAAAACAACAATGAGATACCACTTTACACCACAGAGACTGGCACATATTCAAAAGAACAAGAACAACAAGTGCTGGCGTGGGTGTGGGGAAAAGGGGACACTCATCCATTGTTGGTGGGAATGCCGGCTGGTACAGCCTTTCTGGAAAACAATATGGACATTCCTCCAAAGACTAGAAATTGAACTCCCATTTGACCCAGCCATACCACTCCTGGGAATCTACTCTTGGGAAACCAAAAAATACGCAGCGGAAACACCATCCCTACTTTTATGTTCATAGCAGCATTATTCACAATAGCCAGAATCTGGAAGCAACCCGAGTGCCCGAAAATAGATGACTGGATAAAAAAGCTTTGGTACATCTACACAATGGAATACTATGCAGCTGTTAGGAAAAATGAAGTTATAAAATTTGCCTACAAATGGATGGACATGGAGAAGATTATGTTGAGCGAAATTAGCCAGAAGGAGAGAGACAGTTACAGAATGACTGCATTTATCTGCATAACATAAATATATAGGTACATATTATGATACCAATATCCAAGGTCAAGTGAAACATACATCAGGAGGTCCTGTCAAAGGTGGAAATTATCACAAACGTGTGGGAGTCAGAGGCTAGGTAAGACAGAAAATGGAACAGTGTGCTAACAATTGTGAGGGTACTAATGCCAACCTAGAACTGAGCATTAAATAGAGGCAAAAGGATACACATGACAACCCTTTAATGTATGTTCTGTAATCCATAGTCTTGAGAGGAAGGAAAAGAGAAAGATAGAGAAATGGAAAGAAATAAAGAACCTGCCATGGAGGAGGGCTGGGGGGGAGGGGGAGGGAACCGGGGACGTTGGTGGTGGGAGATGGGCACTGGTGGCGGGATGGGTGCTGCTACACTGTATGACCAAAACCCAAATATGAACTTTTTAATTGTATATCTTTGTAATTGTAAAAATAAAAAAAATTAAAAAAATAAA